>VWZD01010877.1:27651-40011 GCA_013396695.1 Sakesphorus luctuosus | reverse complement strand
AGAATTATAACAACCTATGAGGCTAAGCAAAATGCATTTTTAAAAATCTATTATTTCCTATAAGGTTATGAAGGATTTAAAATATTTTTAAATAACAACATTTTGCCAAGGTGCTCTTGCCCCAGCCACAAGAAATAATTTCAAGAACTTTTGCAGGAATTAATTACAAAATGAAGTCAATACTTTTCCATTGAAATGTCAGGTTAAAACAATGCATCTTTTAATTTTGTTTCTGTTTAGGGTAGTTCAGGTTGACATGTCTTTAGTAAGGCTTTACAAATTTGCTTAATATTTTAGGTACATCTTGTATCTCTTCTATGCATAGGTCCTTAATTACATTTTTTATTCCTTGTGAGAAGTTTCTCTCTCATTCTTCTTTCATGTGTTTTGGAGACCTTAAATGTTTATCCCTTCTTTTAAGAGGATAACTGTCCAGAAGTCTACCTTTTGAAAGTTGTGAAAGGCTTATCTGTAATATTCTTGGTGGGTTTTTTTTATTTTTAACTAGCTAATAGTGTGTTACTTTAATTGTAAAAAGCCTCATTACAGTGACCACTCAGATATAATTTGCATGCTTCCCCATAAATTAACCATTATTGTTTTAATGCTAGTCTACTTAAAGAATGAATTTCTTTTCCATTTTTCTGATGTCCCAGAATCCTTTCACAAAGCCTGCTGTAACTGGAACTCATACAGGGACAGCAAATGTTCCAATAACCATTGGAAAAATAAACAAGTGCTAAAGGATTCAAGGTGAGAAATAGTTCTGTGACAGATACCAGTTATTTTTGGAAAATAAAGAATATTCTTTAATTATAAATCCACCACTTCAAAAACAAAAAAAAAATCCTTTTTATCCAATTCTTACTTGAAAATGTGAAGCAAACCCACAAATAAATCAGCTTTGAAAATTGCAACCCTGAATCTCAGCAGAAGGAAGGCACAGCCCTGTTTGGGTTATACACATTAACCATTGTGGATGCAATGTTCCTATTAGAATGTATTCTCACACAGTATCCAACTTTATCAATGCTGGCCTCCATTCAAATATGCCGTTAGATGCCTTACTAAGTGCTTCACTAAACTGAGCCTTTAATGCTATTTAAAACTAACTTAATATAGAAAAGAGCTATAGATTAACTGACACATCTATTGCCTTTTTTTGTTTCAATCACTTCTATTTAAGTGCGCTGCTCTCTGGGGAATATAAAAACAGGGGGTGGGGGATGGGGGGAGGAATTGAATCTCAGAAAGCTATATTTGACCTGGAATTGAAAATTTAAAAAATCAAATGCTAGACCATTCCCAGACCTCAGGCTGTCTGATTCTTCCAGTCTCAAGTAATCTATTCAATAGTTAAGTCTTACTCCCTATTACTCCTTAATAGTGGTTGTGCCTCTTATTGAATTCCTCAGAGCAAATCATCTAAAACTGGCTTTGAATGACCTGAAGTTGATTTGCAAATCCAGAAAACAAGACACGTACCAGCACTTGAGCAGCTGGCCACAAAATGACAGCCTCCAGGCAGGAACTCTGTGGTACAGGCAACAGTGCCAGAAATCAGCTCTCTCTCATACCACCCAATGTCTTAACCATGAGACCTGTCTCTGTCCTTGTCCAATGCCTTGTCAATCCCATTTTCCCCCTCTTGTGACAAGGAGAGATTAGGAGATGAGATGTTCTCAAAGTACAGCACATGTACCATTAGTGAGACTCTGCCTACTTCGAAATGCTAAACGAAGGCTGCCCACTNAAGGAAAAAAAATGATATAACATTTTCTTTTTCCAAAAATGGAGGTGGCAGTAGTTTTATTAAATTCTAATTCAGATAATGCTTTTTAACATGTTGATCAAATGCATCATGAAAACCAAATATTACTTGCCTCATTTAATTTTATGAGGGTACAATGGGAAATGACATTCTCTCCAATCAGGGATTTTCTGAATGTATCCACTTCATTGGTCTCATAACAACAAATGCAATTACATTTCACTCTAAAATAATCAAACACACTCTTCTTTGCTATAAAACCTCTTTTGCTTTGAATTTACACACTCTGGTTGTTCTATCAACTCTTAAAGACACTAGAAGTCACCATCCTCATGTAGAAAAGTGTGGAATTTTCTGATTCTTTATTAAAGGAAATGGAGTCATTGANTCTTCTTTCATGTGTTTTGGAGACCTTAAATGTTTATCCCTTCTTTTAAGAGGATAACTGTCCAGAAGTCTACCTTTTGAAAGTTGTGAAAGGCTTATCTGTAATATTCTTGGTGATTTTTTTTTTTATTTTTAACTAGCAAATAGTGTCTTACTTTAATTGTAAAAAGCCTCATTACAGTGACCACTCAGATATAATTTGCATGCTTCCCCATAAATTAACCATTATTGTTTTAATGCAAGTCTACTTAAAGAATGAATTTCTTTTCCATTTTTCTGATGTCTCAGAATCCTTTCACAAAGCCTGCTGTAACTGGAACTCATACAGGGACAGCAAATGTTCCAATAACCATTGGAAAAATAAACAAGTGCTAAAGGATTCAAGGTGAGAAATAGTTCTGTGACAGATACCAGTTATTTTTGGAAAATAAAGAATATTCTTTAATTATAAATCCACCACTTCAAAAACAAAAAAAAAATCCTTTTTATCCAATTCTTACTTGAAAATGTGAAGCAAACCCACAAATAAATCAGCTTTGAAAATTGCAACCCTGAATCTCAGCAGAAGGAAGGCACAGCCCTGTTTGGGTTATACACATTAACCATTGTGGATGCAATGTTCCTATTAGAATGTATTCTCACACAGTATCCAACTTTATCAATGCTGGCCTCCATTCAAATATGCCGTTAGATGCCTTACTAAGTGCTTCACTAAACTGAGCCTTTAATGCTATTTAAAACTAACTTAATATAGAAAAGAGCTATAGATTAACTGACACATCTATTGCCTTTTTTTGTTTCAATCACTTCTATTTAAGTGCGCTGCTCTCTGGGGAATATAAAAACAGGGGGTGGGGGATGGGGGGAGGAATTGAATCTCAGAAAGCTATATTTGACCTGGAATTGAAAATTTAAAAAATCAAATGCTAGACCATTCCCAGACCTCAGGCTGTCTGATTCTTCCAGTCTCAAGTAATCTATTCAATAGTTAAGTCTTACTCCCTATTACTCCTTAATAGTGGTTGTGCCTCTTATTGAATTCCTCAGAGCAAATCATCTAAAACTGGCTTTGAATGACCTGAAGTTGATTTGCAAATCCAGAAAACAAGACACGTACCAGCACTTGAGCAGCTGGCCACAAAATGACAGCCTCCAGGCAGGAACTCTGTGGTACAGGCAACAGTGCCAGAAATCAGCTCTCTCTCATACCACCCAATGTCTTAACCATGAGACCTGTCTCTGTCCTTGTCCAACGCCTTGTCAATCCCACTTTCCCCCTCTTGTGACAAGGAGAGATTAGGAGATGAGATGTTCTCAAAGTACAGCACATGTACCATTAGTGAGACTCTGCCTACTTCGAAATGCTAAACGAAGGCTGCCCACTGAGCCCACCACCTCCTTTGGAGTACATGGGAAACCTGTATGGAGCCAGGAACAGCTGCCACGCTGCTGGCTCACTGCAAAGGTACAAAACAGGTGTTTTCTAAGGGAAGGCACTAAGTATGTGTTATGTCCCAGAGGCTGCTGTGGCCACAAGTGCTTCTGCCTAAAGGAAGGGAGTTGCATATCATGGCAGGAACCCTTGGAAAGAGAAGGCTGCCTAGGGCAGACAACTGTCTTTTACTGCTTTGTGTTAACAAACCATCTCAGTGAACCATCTACGTGAACGCTTAAATACATATCCTTGATTCACCCTCTAAACACCATTGTTTCATCACAGGTGTGTTTCTTCCAGGAAAACAAAACAAAACACCAAACCACAATACTTACCATTTATTAGACTTTGCACTAGCATATACATCCAAGAAAACAGAATTAAAGTAACATATGCAACCTTGATTTCAGTACTTTCCAGTTCTGGTGGTATGACTTTGCCACCTTAAAGTGCACTGTGGATGTACAAAGTTTCCTCAGCTTTAAGGAAGGAAAAAAATTAATCAAACCAGGTAAACAAAATCCTTTTTTCGTGGCAACCTATTGACAGTTGTACACCTGAGAGACAGATTAAGAGTATTAAGTCTCAGTTCTGTTTCTTGAGTCAATTGAGAAGCCAAAACTAGTATTTGAGTATCATCTTTTGCAGTGCTAGAAGAGAAAGAGGAACCCAGAAATCTTGTGTTTCAGGCAGTATTTTGGGAAGGAGCCACCACCAAGCTCCCCATGCTTGTCCCTCACCTACTGCCACCTTGTCCTCGTTACCAGTCTAACAATGCTTCCCTTTCCTGTGTTCACAGCAAGTCGAGCCCTATTTCTTCCCTGTTTTGCTGCTTGCACTTGACACGTGAATCAGAACTGCAGCCCACCTTCATTTACCATCTTCCTCTGCTACATGGAGCTTAGGAGTTTGCCAGAGGTATAGACAAGCATGAGGTCTACCTCATCCATTCATCACATTCTGTGGTTAAAATCAGTGGGATACAATTGTTCATTTAAGAGAAGATGTGATAATACACAGTAGCATGCAAAATATCAATCCTTCTTCAACTTAATTTCTTCTACCTTTAAAAAAGTTTAGGTGTCTTTATCCTGTTTTCTGCCCGTCTCTGCCAATCAGAAGACAATTTCACAATCAAATAACTCCATATTCCCCAACACACAGGCCAGGGGCTTTTTGAGGCAGAACAAAAGAAAGAACTTCTTCCAAGTGGTGCACAGTGCAGTTCTGGAGTCAGGGCAATTAGGCCTAAATCTGACAAAAGAAAGTGACTTCACATCCCAACCGAAGAGAGTAAATGGAACAAAATGTAATGCAAGAATGACACAGCTGAAAACAAAACAAAGACAAGCCATATTTCATAACAATGCAGATGTTAAGATATTGAAAATATTTTTAGCATGTACCAGGGAACACAAAAAGGGAAAACCAATTGGGAATAACAGTCCAGATCTACATTGTTTCCCCATTTTTCATGACGTTTACAATAGTGCAATTCCTCTGCATCTGCCATGAATTTAAAAACTTCTCTGCAAAACAAGCTCTTCATTTTGCCAAATAAAAGATCAACACGTTCACTATTTTTAAGTGTATTCTATTGAATTTTACCTGAAGCAACCCATTCAACTCTCTGCAGCTGTTTTTTTGCTTTCAGAGGCCTCAGTTGTTGGTAGATGAACCCCACATTAGTCATAACCATGTTGGACCTTTAATACCCACACTCCATTTTTAGTTTTGAGTTCCAGTATGCTTGCAATTTTAATTCCCAGAACTCAAAGTAACACAACTCAGAGTGCATATCTTTAATTTTAAAGTCAATTTAGCACTGTAAGATTTGACCATGATCTTTTACACTATTGTTTGTTATCCTTTTCTACTACTCTCTCCTCTAGAAATTGCATTTATCTGTAGCTGAGCAACCCACACATCCTTCAGCTGTTGAGAAAGGTAACTTCTTTTCTTTTGCCTAGGACCTGCTTCTGAACACACACAGATAAAATATACAGTAAGGGTCACACTGGGGTCAGTCCTGCTGTGGTCCTCAGCCATAGTACATTACCTTCTGCCTTGCTTAGTCTCACTCTGGGTCATCTCACCTGAACATATCCTGCATGATGGAACTGTGCTGTGCATGTCTTTGTCCCTCCTCAACTCCCAATGACAAGATCAGTTTCTGGCTTTACAACTCTACTCCCTTTCTCCAAAGGGTGAAAACAAAGCACAAATTCAGCTTACGTGGGGGTTCTGAGTTCTCCCAAACATCCAAAAAAAAAAGAAAAAGGCAACTCAGGAGGACAGACAAAGGAGTCCCAGTTTCCTCAACATAACTTGGTTCTCCAGTTCCTAACGTTCCCTCAAGGACCAGGGAGTGTTCATGGCCACCTAACAAAGTGGACTAGCTCAGGAGCAAAGAGAAAAACTCCAGAAATTCCAGCCTCTCCAGTCTCCACACACAAAGATGTCAGAACCCACGATTTTATACCTCTTTCCTCAGCCCCATGTACATCTTGTGAGACCCCCAACAATATCACCCTTCCTTTGCACATGAGGGCTCTGCACATCATAGCACCACAAAGTCCCATGAGCACACACAGCCTGTGCATTTGCCTGGATGATCCCCTGAAGCATCAGACTTTTGGACATTTGATACACAACACAGTTTGTATCCTCACCTGGCCTCTGGGATGGGAGGTCAATGGCCAGGAATGGGCATTACAGCTTGGATAGTTCACATCACTTATAGTTATCCCCAGCAACAACTCATGCATAGGTAAGGAAGGGACTCACACAAACTGAGGTATGTTGGTAGTGACAACCCATAGTGTTTCCTGAGGAGCAATACATGGACTGGCAACAGAGGGGCTTCAGGCAAAGCAGTAGCAGGTAACAAGGTGCTGTCTCCAAGTCCAGTCTGCCATGAATAGCCATGAATAGCCATGAATAGCCATGAATAGCCACATATAGACTTCAACAGCTGAGCAGCCCAGGTCTGGTTTATATTGGAGAGGAATATAGAATATGGTTTTGTATTCAAAAAGTCTTTAGGCTGAAGTTCCACAGTGCTGGTAGTACACCTTGTTACAGGGAATCATTGCACATCAGGAATACTTAGTACCTGCCAAAGCTGGGCTTAGTGCCTGCAACATGTAACAGGCTGAAAAAAGGGGGTTAAGTGGACAGAAAATGCACGTGTGAAGGAAGCTGAACAGCTCTCTGATGATCCTGACTTGTCAGTTGTCAAAAAAAGATCAATAGTTCCAGCTTTATCTATTGAAAAGCCAACATTTCATCTCACATTGTCAGGAAAGAAATGCCACTTGGGTCTTCTCCCAAACTTCTGAGACAGCTCTGCGATGACTTTGAGGACATTGCACAGTTAAGAGTCTCTGGGACCTACTGACCTACAATTGCCATCACCCATGACACAGAGTCAGAGGAAGCCATACTAGATTACTTATATGAGAAAAGGAGCTTTGGAAGGCCTGGTTTAGTCTGCCTATGTTTAGTTACAAACTACCAGAACAGGGGTTCGAAAGGTCTGCCAAGATGAACTAGGAGGTAAAGGACTCATGGAAGACATGAAGTCCTGCTTTAATATAAGATGACATTATATTTCCAAAGTCATTTCAGTAAACTAGAACTTTATAAGAGTTATTTTACTTGTAAGCAGCTCTGAGCAGGTTTTGAAAAGGTCCAGAATGTGGTTCTATAAATACAGAACATAACCCTGGTTTAGTACAAGGCGCTTGACACCACAGAGACACAGACAGCATCCCAAAACACAGCTTATGCATCAGATAGGAACAGAAGGCATGAAATGTCAAACAGCCATTTTAACTCTTTCCCCTCCCAATGCAAGCCATGAGGCAAAACAGGGCCTGAATGCCAAGCACTGCAGCTCTCATTCCTCCAGAGTCTCCAGATAAACCTGTCCTTGCAGACCATCAGCCTGTACCCACACTCCAAAAGTGTGACTGCAGGTGGTCAGGATAACAGAAGAAAGCACCAACAGCCTTTATGAGTGTCCTCTAGTTTGGGAAAAGAAATAAAAATCTAACCTAACAAAAAGACAGAAACAGATTACAGAAAGGCAAGCTGGGAACAGGGGAGTTCCCAAGAGGTATTAGAGTTTGTAGAAAAAAAAAAAGAGTAAAATTTTTCTAGTTTTTCCCTACGTAAGAGGAAAGTACAGTTTGACTTAATTGCAAAGCATAATGATAAGCAAGCATACATGTACATGACTCATATTTAAATAATTAAAAAAATCAAGATGTTAGAGAAGATACAGTTTAGGACTGTTTTCTTACTCTTAAGACACACACAGGAAAATCAGGTCTAAGGGAGCATTACAAGACTAAGATATCCTATATAAGCAGGCTTATCTCCAGTTAGGCCTGGTATTTCCCCAAAATCCCAGCTGCAGACACAAATAACCCACAGTGAAGGCAAACTAACGTAAAGGCAAGGTCATATTTAACTGAGAACACAAATCTGGTGCATATTTGAAACCTGGGACCATAACCTGGACAGCAGGTGTTCTCATGGAGATTTTAGATCACTGAAGAAATCACTTTTGCGTGCCTTGAGTATGGAAAAGGAGGATTAGGGAAATCCCCAGACACATAATAGAAATAAGTTCACCAATCTTGCTTTTTCTTTGTATGGTGAGATCAAAACTGGAATGCACAGACATTGGAACTGTATGCAGAAGGCATTAAATAAAGTGGAGAAGAGAAAAAGGCCCAGGTGATTTAAGTGATAAATTCAAAGTGTCTTCAAGTGAGACTTAAGAGTTTAAGTCTGTATAAATTATCAGTGAGGATATTTGGTTTGAACAGAGTACCAGGCTAAGAGATGAATTCTGTGTCACCCCTTTAAATTTTTTTGCAAGATACTGAACACAGCAGAATCATTGCTGAGCACACTGCTGTGTCCTTTGGCATGCAGAAGGTTTTAAAAGACAACATGAGGATCTTTCTGGCTATGAAAACAAGAATTCTGAGAGCTGTGCTAAAGCTGAAGACTGAAATCTAAAAAAAACCCATTAAACATTAAAAAAAAAAAAAAGATGAGTATCCTATTTTAAGGAAACCACATTGAAAAACTAAGCATTAAGCACAAGCATTTCCAAATGCCAGGTTAGCATGACAGAAATTTTAAGAAGTAATTTAATTTCTATGAAATATTTGCTGCTCATTCTCTAATTGGGGAAAATTCATGTGAATGTCAGTCTCACCTCCTACCAATTATGACCAAAATACTGCCTTTTACTTCCCATCAGTGACACACCAAGTACTGGCATTATTTCAAAATTTGTATGTGAGGACAAAGTGAACATATTAGTAAAAGGTTGTGGTTACTTAGGTAAACTCCCCGGGGTAAATTTAGTTATTTCCTGATGTCACAACTTAGTAAGACAGGAAAGTCTTCTGCCAGTCTCTACCTTCTTGACACATGGCAACTCATTTCAAACCAAGAAGAGAAATAAAAAGCTCCCCTTTTGCAATAAAGTAATTAATCACTGTCTGCTAACTTTCTTCCCTGCTTTTGTGTCACTTTTTAAAGGAATTCCCCACATTCTTCTTCCGAACTCAGATTTCATGTACAGCATTAAGCAAATTATTATCATCAAATAAACAATTTAATTCTATGCCTCACAAGGCTGTGATTCTCAGCACATCTTCACATAGTTCTGCCACCATCAACCCCCTCCCAGCAGAAAATGAAAGCATTAAAAAAAGAAAATGAAAATACATGTAGAAATATGATGGGGAAAAGTATATAAAATAACAGCAAGACCAAGAAGTGCAAATATTAAACCCACTCACATTAAAAACCGAGAAACACAATTAAGTTAATCAATCAGTCAGGATTCAGGAAAGGATTTCTACTTGAATTACATGAGATGCAAGTAACAAATACTACAAATGTGAATTTAGCTTTAAATTGCACAAGTTTATAGGTTTAAAGCAAACTTTTTGAATGAGATTGGATAGTGAATATGATGTCAAAGAGAACTAAGAGTGAACAGCAAAGGCTTCATCTGTTGTCTAGTGCCTTTCTTATTCTACAAGAAGCTACTTGGGAGCAGAGATGCCATTTACTTCTGAAAGTCCTCAAATCTAGACATTGTGAAGCATCATGTATATCCTTAGTAGCAAAAAATACTAATTTAATACGGCCTGGAATCAGACCTCATGCAACCACTCAAAGGGATAAGCAGTAAGGCCTCAAAGATCTCAAAGGTAACTTTGTCTCCATAGAAGTCTCAGATTTTTCCCAAACAAGAACAAAGACAGGGGCATACTACAAGAACTGAAGTTCTTGAGTGGACATTAATTCATTAGTGATGACTTTGTAACATCACCACATAGGATTTTAAGTGCATACCAGCTTCAAAAAACTCTTCAGCTCAGGCAGGATAAAAATACAGTTTTCTGCATGGCAAAACAGGACAGACTTTTTAGAAATATGATGAAAATTAATGATATAATATAAAGCCAATGATACCAGCCATAAAGTATTTGCAAAAAGACACCCTGAGAAAATCCCAGCTCTGTCTGGATTCTTTTCTTTCCAACAGTCACTAAAAATGGAAACAACTCAAGCACTGAAACACTTGTAGGGTACATTTTGTATCAAGCATACCCACTAAGTCAACATAAATACCCAGGCTGTGTAACCTAACAAAAAGGTGCTACTGTGAATGATTCATCTTATTTCTCCTTTCCCAATACACTGAGCTCCCATGGAAAGGGAGATCCAGCTCTTCACCAGTGACCATCAAATCAAGGCTTGTTGCAGCTACAGGAGTGGAGCCAGAGGCTTTCTCTGGAGGGCAATTCAGAGAAAAAGTCTAACTTGGAAACTCAGAATTGCCCTGGAAACCCCAGTCACTTTCCATTAGCCAGGGAGGGAACACAGTCAGTGATCCCATTAGACTAAAACCAGTCTTTAGGAATGCCCCAAAGTCATCAAAACTAATGTCCTCCAACTAATACTCCAGCAGAAAATAATGCTGCCCAAAAGAGAAGGGGAAAGTCTTGCCTGACAAAGTGGGAGCATAAAGTAGACTCATCAGAATGGGAGGAAAAGGGTGATAATAACTAACATTTCAGCAAAACCAGCTTGAGAGAGATTAACATTCAGTGTAAAAAAAAAAAATCACAGTGGCTGCCTTGGAACAGGGAAAATGTGCTAGATTTTCAAGGTGCCATGCAGGCCACATGTCTTTATCAGCAGAGCTGGTGGGAAACCTAGGTGACTAAATGGTAACTGCAACCAGCTTGTAGAATAAGAAAAGAGAAGCTTCTCCTTTAGGATCTTAGATTAAAACAGGCTGGAGAGGGACAAAGTAAAAGAGCAGGCACCAAAAACATCTATGAATTTTAATAGCAAGACAGCAAAATTTCTTTCCTCACATAACCAAGAAAACACACAACTGACACTCAAGCGAAATCCTCTGCTATTTCAGAAATATTTGGTCTAAAAGACAAAACCTTTATCAGTTCTGATACACTTCTGCAAAAAATAGCAAATTTGAGGGTTGAAGATCCATAGAATCATCTCAATAAAATGTTCCCTAGAGCAAATGGGAACAATGGGATGGACACATTTTGACAGAGCATGATTACTGAAGAATAATAGGAAAAATACCCTTATCTAGCAGGTAGCAGTTGTAATTCAGATGCAAAAGTGGAACATGTGAAACAACACATTTGACAAAATGATTGTTAAATGGACTTTCTAATATCTCTTTAGTTATTCAGACATTGTCTTTTGCCTGACCTAAATTTTCTTTTTTTTTTTTTATTCCCTAAACATTTTGATAAATTTATCATAACCTCTGACTACAAAGGACTTGATGGACACAAAATTAAGGTGTACATTCTTTCCCACTGAACAACTTGACATCCACTGCTAGATACAAAATCCTTACCTGAGTGCCACTGCTCTCCAAGGTACTTAACGTCTGTACTTTTTGTAACAGCTACATATTTTTCTTTCTAAAACTTCATTCTTAACAGCATACCACTCCCCCAAAGCCTTGCAGCTAAGTCTGATTTAATTCTTGCTACCTATGGATTTTCCATTTTCCCAGCTTTATATCATCTACAAGTTTGATCAGCTTTTTGCTATGTTCCAAGACATTATTTCATTAATGAGAAGTAAGACAAATGGAAATTTCTGTGGGACAAAACTTTCCTCTGATCTTCAAAGATGAATCATTAAAATGAAATAAAACTCAAAGTAATTGTTGAGCCAGTCATAAATCATAAATTTAAGTAAGTAATCCATCTGGCTTCAAGTTCTTATGAGCTTTTTAAGTTTTGCTGAATCGAAGGACCTATATCAGACTTCTTGGAATGACTCCTACCTTTTGAAGGTTTCAAAACTCATTACAAGCACTACTATCACTCTCCTCCACGCCCCAGCCCTACAAATGCAAAGCAATTTTTCTTAGGGTGAAATTTTCTATGTCTGTCTATGGGGAGAGGAGGGGGGGATTGTGTTTCTTTTCAGACTTCATGAAACAAAAGACTTACGAGATATTTCACAAGAAATTCTAGAATCATAGAATCATTTAGGCTTGAAAATACCTTTAAGGTCATCAAGTCCAACGTTAAGCTAAGACTGACAAGTTCACCACTAAATCATGTTCCCAAGTGCCATGTCTACACGTCTTTTAAATATCCCCAGGGATTGTGACTCCACTTCCCAGGAAACCTGTTCCAGTGTCTGATCACCCTTTACATGATTCCCCCCC
>VWZD01010877.1:15745-27568 GCA_013396695.1 Sakesphorus luctuosus | reverse complement strand
TCATGCCATTTCCTCTTGTCCTGGAGCTTGTTACTTGGGAAAATAGACAGACCCCTACCTGACTCCCTATCCTTCAGGTAGCTGTAGAGAACAATAAGGTCCCCCCCTAAGCATCCTTTTCTTTTGGAGTTATAAGTTAAGAAACATAAGTCTGATGAAGAATGAGGAACAGCTACTATGTCTGGATACAGCAGCTCCTTGAAATTCCACATTGCTGACACTGGACCAAATTGGATGAAATAAAAGGCTCCAGTATGTGCACCACTGCTCTGATCTGATAGAGTAGATTGGTCCCCAAAGCAAAGCCAGAACTGCTGTAGATGGGTGGGCTCCTTTTCTAGGCAGAAAGAATAACTGAGTCTCTGAAGGACAAACCAGACTGCCCAGCCAAAGCTGGAAACAACCCAGGCCTAACTAAGTGCAGACACTGATCTTAAATCCTGCTTTAGCCTGTTCCATCTGCCATCGAGAACCTGGAATCACCTCCCAAGGTCAGGCACCTGCACTCATTCTTTCAGCAGATGAGTGAGACTCTTTCCAAGGTGTCTGAAGGGTGGGATGGGCAAGTAGCTCAGGTACTTCCCTTACAAGACAGTTCTGTTAGTGCAGCACAGCCAGTCCAGTCCCATATCTCCAAAGATGCCAACTTTACCCTCAGTTTCGCAGCTCTGCAAGAGTGAGCAGGCTTGCCTTTCACTCACTGCAAAGAGCTGGATCACAGAAGGTGAGAGCAAGTGGAATGGCACTAACTCAGTGAAATCAGGAGATTCTCGTGTCTTGGTCTTGGGATTTTTCCAACCACTGTGTTGGCCCTTTACCCTAAATCAAGCATACAACAGAGTTTGAGCTACTTATGCTACACTCTTAGAAATCATGAGCCATTCAACAGAACTTCCATGTTCAGAAACATCTTCACCATAGCTGACCAAAGCTTACACCTTCAGAGATTCCAAATTTAACAGGCAAATGCCAACACTGGCAAGCATTTGAGATCACATGGTTAAAGAAGTTGCCAGTTGGCTTGGTCTCTATAATAGATCATATAAGTGTTTCTCTGGTGAGGTAAAATAACTTAAACTGAATAACCCTCACAAGGCATTTGCCCTCAGAAAACTGACACAGCACATCAACACTTAAAGTAGCCCAGTCCAAACAAAAATTTCTTTAAACTTGATAAAATTACTCAATTTGGGTCAATGGAGATAAAATTGTTACATCTACATATATATTTAATAGTTTAATAATATTAGGTATTCAATATGCTGTTAAATATTCATTCCAATTGGAAATTATTTGTGCATGACATAAAGGAACTAGGAAAACAATATTTACACATTTCAGGAAACACAAATATAAATGAAAATTACATTAAAAAACCAGCTATAAAATTTGTGTAATTGGGTGATGATTTGATGATTAAAGGTAAAACTGCTGAGAAGCAAAGAAAAAAAATGACAGAAAAACAAAACTAGAAAAGAAAGCATATCTAAAAGGAGAAAAAGCAAACTGGCAACAGTTTCAGTCTGAAATTACAGGACTTGCAATTTCTGTGCATTCTCAGGAGCCAGCAGGATGCAAGGCTGTAGGAGGTGATGTCAGAATTGCGTCTGTCCCTCAGTGCTGGGCTCAACAGAGACCTGATAAGCAGTTTTCTGGTTTGCTTGGGGCTCTGGCTCCCATTTTATCAAAGGTTTCATAAGAATTTACAACTTTCTTTGTGAGCAACACAGGCTTCATATAATCTGAGTCAAGGACAGCATGTGACTTTCATTTTGACTTCAGAATTATTATTATTTTCATTATAGAGTGCACAACCACTTCAATCATCAGGAACACTAAAAACCATACAGATAAAAACTAACAAGCACAATCAACTATTTGTAAGGCATTAGAGAATAACTACAGAGCCTGCCACCCTCCCCAAAGCAAAAGGAAAAATACACCAACTCCAGTTGATGTTAAAAAGGGGGGGAAATTGTACCTATGTAGGAGCTTCATAACACTGAGGTATCAACCTGTATTCTCAGAGGACTTTGCATTAGAAAAGTACAAGCAGAATGTTTTCTGAAGAACTGATTTCATTCAATTAAAAAAATATACAGCAGTGCCTACTTCCTGATATAACATTGGAATAAATACTACTAGAGAAGTATGCTATGGGTGGTGCATCCTCTTATCTATTTAAGGCCATGTACTATGGTATAAAGTATGGTTTATAATAGATGTAGAAGTCTAACCCTCCAAGTATGTCACTAGTGAGGTTCAGTTCCATAGTACCTGGTAACAAATTACTTTCACAGAAAAGTCAAACCTCAGCCTCATCTGTGCTGACCTAAATCTCCTTTAATGTCATACTGCCAGTGGTCTCCTTCACTACCTCATTGTATTAATTACAAAATAAAGAGAAATATAAGATTTTTCCTTCGCTTTTCTTTTCCTTTGGTGTAATATTCCATTAGAGAAAATTAAAATGAAGAAATTACTCTTAGAAGTCCCTTTTGCTATTGTTGAACAAATAGGAAAACTGAAGAGCACTCAAGGAAATCATCAAAATAACTGAACTAATGACAGGACTTGTTCTTTTTCCGTTCATGAGAGAGAAAATTGTCTTGGGGAGTGTTTGGTGGGGTATATAATTAACCTCTTCTTTCAAATGGGCTCTAATGCCTAACTTTTGTAATTTAAAAAAATTCCATACAATCTCTTTCTGCATGATTCTTACTTTTATTTCAGAAAAATCTTTTATTTTACTTTTTTCTTTAATAGAAAGCATTTTAATCTCATGTTTTAATACAGCTTTTAGCTTTGTCAGGCAACTATAGAAAACTTTGTGGGACAATCTGAACTCTGAGTAGTATGAAACCAGCACTTCTTCATGAAGCCTTTAAAAATGGGTTTAGCTAGTATTGCCTTCCTATGTATTTTTATCTTAGTGCCACTGGGAAAAAAAATTACCTACTAAAACCTCTAAAAAAATAATCTGATCCGACAGTAACATATAGAATGGGTATATTCAAAAGCCAGCTTTGACTTAGGGAGGCCACTCAGCTTTGTCACTCTGTAGCCAGCGTGGACAGAGAAAACCTCTTCTGGAGGGTAATTCAGAACTGAAACCAGGTTGGGATACTCCTTATCACCCTCTGGGGAAGCTGATTTATTGTACCAAGCACAGGAACCCAAGGAGACAATTTTTCTGCCACATCCATTCCTGTAACTCCTTATAGGGTGCAGCTCTGTGTTTGCCCTGATTCTGTATCTCAGAGTTGGTTTTGTTCACACAAGCTCATAAGATTTCCACTGGGAGACTCTTCTTTCTTTTCATTTGTCACTGGATCGGAGGACTACATAATCCTTGTTTCATAACTTCTACATGATTTTAATATTTAAATGCCATTTTCATGTCTAACAGTCAAGTCATCCTTTATTCTTAATAACCTATTTTCCCCAAGTCCTATTCAAGTCTAATATGGTTTTAGTCCTTGTACACTTGGACAAGGAATGAACCTAAGTGTAATCTCACCATATTTATAGGAAAAGAGATTTCATCTTCCACATTCATGACTCAATACTGTATTTTTCATGTTATTATACAGGCCAGCATTTCATCATATGAGTAAGCCTGTCCCCAGCTTCTCCAGTTTAGTTTTGCATGTAGGTTTTTAATTCATTCTTCCTGAAGGTAAACTGCAAGGGATAACAACTGCCCAACTTTGAGCAAGGACAGAAATCAAGCTGAATATTGACGCCTGAGAACAAAGAGCCTTAACTCCCTTCTACAAGCACTAAACTTCACATATTATAGAATTGTAGAATCATGAAGGTTGGAAAAGACCTCCAAGATCATTGAGTTCAATCTTTGGCCAATCATCATCCAAAGAATCAGCTAAAGAATAGCACAAAAACATAGTATAATAAAAACTGGTACAGCCTTCAGAGAAAACTGAACTTTTTTCCCTTTGAGAAGTTATTAGGCCCAAGAAAATAAAAAAAAAATGTCCCTCAACATCTTTTCTTCACCAGTATTTGTTATGCATCTGGAGTGGAATATGGTCAGCATTTTCTTTAGCAGATTGCAATTTCTCTACATTTTACGTACTAATAGCCATGTTTTCTCAAACCAGACATTTATCCATCCCCAGGTTATGTCTTTAGCAAAGACTAAGAGAGCAGAGGTCTGGGGAAGAGCATTAGGACACTAAAAGCTTTCAGAGATGCACTTCAGGATCCTTCTGTAGCCTCAAGGGACTGGGCTTTGTGTCCTAAGCAGGAGTTGCTGCTTTTGCACTGGACATTCACACCCAGATAATCCTTCAGTATGTACAGTAGCTCACAGTTAAACTATGTACTATGAAAAACATACAACTTTTACTTGCGCTGAATCTGTCACTTGATAATTTTACTTGATCCCCTCTGAGTCTTGTACTACAAGAGACACTTAATGAGCATTCCCTGTTCATTTTTTTCCATTATACTGCTATATAGACTTTTATCATTTTCATCTTCAGCAAGGCTGAAGATTCTCAATCTATTTAATTGTTCTTTATCATCACTGCCACTCATTCCTAGTTCTGTTATCTCTCTTTTTACCTTACCTTTCTTTAAATACAGGGACCAAAACTGCACCCAGAGGTCAAGACAAAAGCACAGGCAGTTTATAGAATGGCATAGCAGATTTCTGTTCTGAGAGTCATTCTTCTCTGATTTTCTTTTTATTTTTTTACCAGTCTTAAACACTTGATCAATACTTGGATTTACCATGATAAACTCTCTACAAGACTACTTCCTTCAGTGTTAATAGTTCACAAGCTCAATAATAGCAGGATTGTTCTCCCCTACATGCATGAGTTCATAGTATCAGCAGCAAGCTTCATCCCCAGTTACTAAGCATCACAAGATCCCTCTTTGGTTCTTCATAATTAGCTTTCATTTATGCTACCCTCATTAACTTAGAATCATTCTGCATTCTCTTCCAGATAACCAGTGCATACACCAACTGGTGTTAAACTTAGTACAGATCCATGAGCAACTCTACTGGTGACGTTCATCTCCTCTGTGAAAACAGGTAATTTATTCATCTTTTAGCCAACTATCAGTCCATGAGAAAAATTTCCTCTTATGTCAGAGCAGTTTCATTTTGCTCACCACCTTTGGTGAGTAGTTCTCACAAGACTCTGAAACCCAAGTGCACTACATCAGTGAGATCAGTTACTCACAACCTCAACAGTGTCTTCAAAGAACTCTACCAGACCTGTGAGACTGTTCTGACTCTTTCCTGGTATACCAAATTGTCCATGAATGCTTTAGCTTTCTTCTTCACTGTATTTACCAGAAAATTGTCTGGTGTCAATGCCAGTCATACTCTTTCCTGAGGGCTTTCTGGAAGCCTTTTTAAAATCTTGCATCAACTTCACTGCCACCATGAACATGAGTATCCCATACACTTTCAGCTGCAGGTGAAATCTTCCTTGAGCTCTTCTGGATTTTAGTTACCTGTGGGACCAATGGCCTTCCCATTTCTCATATTATTGAATGAGTACTTATGACAAGCTTCCCTGCCTTTTACAAATCATGGATCATGCTTTAACTTGTTTTACTGCATAATTTATATTTCATTTGCATTTTTCCCCATTTTTTTAATTTTTCAACATGTGTTTGGAAAATATTTTTCTGTTCCTTGCATCCTGCTCAAACACATTAATTATTCTTTAAAACTTTTAAAGAGTCAAAGAATGAGTTTTTAGGGATATGCATTTGTTCTGATTCTCTCCATAACAGCTTCAAGACTTCTCCTCCTGACTGTTCCTCTTACCAAGCTCTCCATAGAAACCCTAATCAGTGTCCTGCTAGCTATTTTCTCTGTGATAGAGCTACACTGTCTGTAAGTCACTGGAAGTAAGCATTCAGTCCCTCCACTTTATCTTCCAGTCATCTAACATTTACATAAAAACTGTTCTGTTTTAATCTGACTGTTCATTCTTCTGTGCTCTTGTCTAAATAGGATTTAATTTTTCAGGCAGTCCTTCACTGGTTTCTACATGACCTTCATCAACTTCTGTCCTACGTGCTTCAACCCCAGAGACCATGTCATCTTGATGTGTGTGCCCTTCATGCCTGTCCTCATGTAGGGTACTGGAATTACACTGCAGACTGATCCTGCATAGGTCCTTCTATCCAGCAACTCAGATACTGCTTCTATAACTATTTTGGAAGCCTTTACATCACCAGCACTAAAAGATAGTCTAGATTCTTTTTGTTGTAAGCTACCTTAGCATGCAATTGTAAGGTTACTGTATGGTCCTTTCCAGCACCATAATTTCAGATAGTTGCACTCCAGTTAGCATCTCCACCATGTCAGGAGATGCCCCTCTATCATCTAGAAACAACACAATGCAATGGCACTCCTAGAGCAAAAGGATACTTGCCCATCACCTGAGAACAAGGTTTCATCTACAGAATGTAATTTCAGGGTAATTTCTGCTTTACCGGTTTGATGTCCTCCTCCATTAGAACTTCTCATGGAAGTCCAGTGGGATCCTCCCTAGAAACAGCAGTGGGAATACCTGCCTTGGGGTTTACTTTGCACATTTGCTAATTAACGATAATTTTCTTACACTTACACTTTACGTGTTGTGACTTTCAAAAGAGTTCAGTTGTGTTAATCTACAGTGAGCATCTTGCAATGTCATAACTATCCCTTTGGTTTAACAGCTGCATTAATACTGTTGAGTGTAAGCAAATGCTACTCTTCTCTAACTAGAGATCTGATATCAACCTACAGGCCTGAGAAGCTGAAGTGTCTGAGCTAAATGGCCTCAGACACTCCCTGTATTTTAGGTTTACTGTCAGTTTATTCCATCTGGAATTTTCACTTTGTGTCTCCCTCTCCAGAGACTTTAATTCAGACTATCCTCATACTCATGATAGTGTTCTAGGTTTTCACAGATACAATCACATTATCACAGACTATTCTGAGTTGGAAGGGACCCACAAGCATCATCAAGTCCAACTCTTAAGTCAATGGCCCACATAGGGGATTGAACCCATCACCTTGGCATTATTACAACCAAGTTTTAACCAAATGAGCTAATCTCAGGGTCTTCTAGTGGTTTTCTAAAAATCTAAAACCACTCTAGTGATTTTCCAAATATCTGTCTTTAATACTGGATTGGTTGGCGCCTATGACAGCTTTAAAGTATTTATTTAGTGAAAATTTAATAATTCCTCTGCCTTCCATTCAGCACCTTTAATCCACTGGCCTAATACATTCTTCAGGTTCCCACAAACCATTTTCAAGACAATCCTATACACATACAAAGGAGTGAGAAAGTTTAATTTTTCTTGTGTAACACCCTGGTATCATTAACAGACATTTCCCACAACTGCCAGGCAATCATGCTTTATAATCTAACAGATTACAGCCACTTTATGATAGCATGAAATGACTGATTGTGCAAGCCATTAAACACTGTTTTCTTAAGGGAACAGAACACAACCAGCCACAACTTTTAGTTCAAAATGGGAGGTCAAAACAGTTTTCCAAGACACACCCTCTGTTGCACTGTTAATGGGAGTTGTACTTACATCCTTCACCAAATCAAAGAGGATTCTATATAACCAAAACTTACTGATTCAAAATGGGACCTCACACTATTAGATTCCAAATTTAGATTTCTTACTATGAATTCTACTTTCAGTTACATCAAGTCTGCTATATTTTATTAGTTAGGATGTACACAACTTTTGATGCAAAAGAAGCCTTGAGTGTTTCCCTCTCACACACACACTGTCACTGCTGTATTTATAGGCAAGATGATGAAACATTTGCATTTTATTGTAAGGGATAAATTGTACTACATAGTAAAGAAAAATTCAATACTAACTGATTAATAAAACAGGCCTGATTTTTCAGTTGATAAAAAGTGGTTCTAGTTCCCTTTCCACCATCAAATCTAATTTAAAGTAACCCAGTGTAGTGCAAATACATTAGATACTTGGTAATCTCCTGTAATGGCAGGGAAATTCATCACAAATTGATGAATGTTATGAATCATCTTGTGAACACATAACTGCTGTACAGTGAAAAAGGCGCTTTAAGAAGTAGTTTCATTCATTTATGTCAATACTTCATAATTAGCACAGAGAAGTGTCTGTGAATTGAACTCTTGAGCATCACACTGCTTAGTTACAAATTTTTTTTATTTAATATTTTGAACACTTGATGTAATGGAAGACCCCATTAAAATTTTGTACCAATGACAAATGACATTTTCATTTTCTGTTCTAAATGTATTAGCAGAAGCTGATGAACTTCACAATGTTCAACAAAGCCATAAGCATATGCTGATCTGTACTACATAAACAGTTCAACTGACTTTATCAGGGATATTAATATAAATTTCTAAGGGATACTAAATCCTGTTGTTCAATAACATAATAAGGAAAGAACTACTGTCATGTTTTCTCAGAAGAAACAGGTGACAAGAAAAACATGACAGCCAGGCAAAGGTGCTTAGAAGACATTGCTGCTGCACAACAGCCTGAAGACCATTTAGCCACCTTTTTTTAACCTAAGAATTGTGAAAGCTTTTCAGGTTATTCTATCCAAGGCACATAGAATTCTGAAAACATTATGGTGACACCCAAAAATCCCCATCAGAGATCAGGGTCTTCCTATTATCCAAGAAGGATACAGCTCACTACAGAGAGCTTACAGTTTCAGGGCTTGAGTGCCCACAAAACTACATCTGAACTATGGAATCCTAGTTGGTTTTTTAAGCACTGGGTAGAGATAATTAATAATTTATATTTGGATTCCATAATCTCAATATGCCAAACTACTATAAATTGACAGTTTATTGGTCACAGCTGGTTGGATATACCTATGGGATGTACAGTCTTAGCCCATACTAATAGCAAAATAAATCATTCCCTCTGCAATTTGCAACTGGGATTAGCTAAAACTGTACCCAAGGCCAGTTACTGCAGGGTAGCTGACACAAGGTGACTTGGTCATCTCTGGGCATTTGCAATATAACCACATCTCTCAGGAGCAATTTAAAGGTTTAGACAAAAAGCTCTCTTAGACTAGAATAGGAACAGCCAAATGCAAGAGTATAAATATATTCATGATCACAGCATTAATTCCACTTTGACGTTTCTTACCAGGATAACTTCCCACTCATCAGTTCTAAAAAATCCTCAAGCTCCAGCTCTGAGTTTTTCTCACCCTCTATGGCTTCCTAGGAATTCTAGAATCCAGACCCACAGACTAACTTCTGCAGGCTGTGCACACCAGTGTAGACATAGAAGAAAAGCTTTGCCTTACTCTAATGTTGCTATTTAATGACCAAATAATTGTTAAGGTAATCTAATATTTCCCTTTGCTTTGAAATATGAGAACTAATCATGAGTTCTAATTACATACTGCTTATTTTTATTTTTTTATTGAAAAGAGTGTTGTCTTTTTTCTTTTTTCTTTTTTTTTTTTTAATTTTGCAAGATTTAACCCTTAAAAAGAAATACAAATCACCATAGGACAGTTATTTGAAACATCTTAATTTTGCAATTCTCCTCATGCTTTCAATTCTTCAGTGCTCATTGAAAAACAGTACTGGCAAGACATCCAAAACATCCAGACATGCAAATCTTTCTATTGCATTTGAAGTTTCTGCTTTTCAAAGATATTCAGACCTGTGACTGCTTCTAAGTTTATCAATACGAAATCTATTTATTTAAAAGAGAAAACAAACAAGCAAACAAACAAAAAACCCCCAAACTCCATAGAATTTAGTGCTCCAATTCTTTATAGTTACACTAAAACATAAGAAAGTAGCAAATCCCACCTCTCCTTGCATACTGCCTTCAAAGTATTTCTGCTTCTTTTAGTAATCAAATATAGATTTTTCCATGACATTTTGATTAGGCTCTTACTAGGAATACATTAAGTGATAATTGGTCCAAAAATACCCATTGAGCCAGGATATCAGAACACAGTAAATACTGGGAGCACCATAGGCAGTTGTATGAATCACTTCACATACCTGTGGTTTTCCAGGTTCCTGTGCTTAGTCATGAGTACACTCTTCATATCCTTGCACACAGAATACAGTTTCTGCCAATTTTTGTTCTTGGCTTCTACACTGCCACCTGTAGTCATATAAGAGAAATTAGCCATATTTTATGCTGCAAATCCTATTAGCACAATGTTTCAGCTCACTTGTTTTTCTCTACATACATTCTAAAGCATCCGGCTTTCTATGAGGTGTGCAAGTTACTCAAACTGAGTTATTTATATTTTTTCTTTAATGTGTTTGAGAAAGTAAAAAAAAAAAAACCACAAACAAACAATCCCAACTCAATTTAAACCAAGAGGGCATTTAAGACTCTCAAAGACAGACACAGGGTTTAGAGATTTTTATGTTATATTTGTTGCTTAGTGGATGGATCTTAACCTTGACAGAGCAAGGTGACTTCTGAAATGACAATGTGAAAATATCTACACTTAGTTACTTGGTAAGTACAAAAGCCCTGCTTTGGTCTTCTAGATCAAAAAATAGCATAGGTTTACAGAAAAAAAAAAACATGCTTAGCTTAATTACCTTCTAGAGGTTATAAAGAAATGCACACAATTTTTAAGATCTCTGGTATTTGGAAGATATCTCACAGAACTAGAAGTGATGAACTTTTTTTATACAATAAAAGCCACTCGATTTATTCCAGGCTTGCTGCACTTTGAGCATTATGCCACAGATTCTGACAAATTAACCATTTACATCAAAATAAGACCTAAGAACACAGTACCCAGAGCCCTCGAGCTAATCCTTTCCTGAAAATATGAGAAAATAAAAAATTCAAGCCTTCCTAGAAAAACCAAAGCTTCCTGGTGTTCAGAACAGGGGTTTCACCGAATAGCGAAGTTTCGGAGTACAAGCTCTGGGGGGAAACACGGGCTTTTGCACGCACATGCCTTCTCCTTTCTTCGTTAAGAATTGCGCACACCACCCCTGGAAGCAGGAGACCGAATGCTCCCACTACGTGTCCCTTTGGAAAAACGCTCTCAGGTCATTAGCGGGCAGGAACAAACTCATGTCCCCTCGCCACGGCGGGCGCGCGGGTGGCCACGGGCACCCGCAGCCCTGGGCTCCCCTACGGCAATCGCAGCCTCGACCAGAAATCTCAGACTGGAACGGAAACTGAAATCAAACGCGATTTCCCAAGAACAAGTTGATCTCAACAACAACAACAACAACAACAAAATATTATAAATAAACAGAAATTCTCGAGCGCCGGCGAGGCTGCCCGCGTCTCGAAGCACGCAAATCCAGGTAACCCTCTCGCCTTACCACGCTGCCACCACCGGCCACCCGCGGATGGGAAGGCTCCCACGGGAGGCCCCCGAGCCCCCGCCACCATCCTAACCCTGCTCAGGTGCTCCGGGCACCGCCCCGCTGCCGCTGTCCACGGGCACCCACCGCCGCTTCCCACAGCAGCCGCCCCTCAACACCCGGCACCGCAGCCGCACGAAGCCCCTCACACTCACACCCACCGCTCCACGAAGCCCCCCACCCCCACGGTGTCTCCCACCGGGACAGTGCCTGCGGCCGTGGGTCACCTCCGCACCCGCGCTGCACACCCACCCACCCACCTCACCCACCTGCGCTCGCCGGGCCGGTGCCGCAGGATGAGGCGGCGGCTCCTCCTCGCCAGCGCGGCTCTCCCGCTCCCTCGCTCCCTCCCTTCCTTCCTTCCTCCCGCCGCCACGCAGCCAAGGGGAGCCGCATGTCCCGGGTGCCGCCGCGCCGCCCTCCCGCCCGGGATTCCTGC
>VWZD01010877.1:0-15715 GCA_013396695.1 Sakesphorus luctuosus | reverse complement strand
GCCCGGGCCCCCCGCGCAGCCCGCCCCCGCGCCGCCCACGCTCCGGCCCCGCTCACCGCAGCGGCCTCGGGCGGCGCGGGGCTCTGCGGCTCCCGCAGCACCGCCCGCGGGCGCGGAGTTGGGTTCGAGCTCGGCGGGGGAAGGCAGGCGGCGGCCGTGCCCTCTCGACCGCGCTGCTGCACCGCGGCTGTGTCCCACCTGTGCTCGCAGCGATGTTCGCCGCCCCTCCGGCGGGGAGGAGGCTGCCAGGCGCTTGAGGAGCTCCGAGTGCCTCCCCTGCTCTGACGCCCAAGTGAACGAGGAGTCTTGGCCGCTACAAATAATTTACATGCTCAGGAACGTGCTGGAAGCCCAGTTGTTGATGGGTCTCTGACAGCTGGCGGTGAGAGATGTCCTAGCTGGAGGCGGTTGGCTCTTAAAAATTTGGTTTGCAATGCTTAAAAAATTTTGAGCAAAGCATCAGGTAAATACATAAAGTGTAGGAAAATGTCTATTTTGTAACTACAACTGTAGTTAAACTTGAGGTTGTGTACACACTGTCTTAGCTCTCACATTGATGGAAGAACAAC
The DNA here is from genome assembly GCA_013396695.1 of Sakesphorus luctuosus. Lineage (NCBI taxonomy): Eukaryota > Metazoa > Chordata > Aves > Passeriformes > Thamnophilidae > Sakesphorus > Sakesphorus luctuosus. Next base: position 15,146 of record VWZD01010877.1, on the reverse strand, counting down.
CTATTCCTTATGAACACTTCTCTCATTCTCTCTTTTGCCTGATGTATTTACATCTTGAAAACATATGTTGAAATTATTGAGTTTGTATCTCTTTGTTCAAATGTGTGATATTGACATTAAAAGCATTCACTGGCACAATTCAATAGTCTAACTGTGTTAAAAGGGGTTTGGGAGGAGTTGAGTGCATTGATGCAGCATCACACCAACCGATACCAGTTTCAAATTTGTATAATAAAAATATACGACATTCATTCTTTTCACAGCAATAGATTCCACTTCATTAAAGACAATCTTTACCTTTCTCAAATGTTTGAGTTTTTTTTTAATTCTGTATTTTTGGGACTCAACATTTCAAGGTAAGCCAGAACTCACATTCTAAACTATGATACCACACTGTAGTCTAGTCATATTAAAATGTAAGCTACAAAAATAAAATGGCTTATCTTTGTTTAGTCTTCTGCAGAATTAAGGCTATTTTCAGTTCCTCTTCATACATCTCATAAGAGAGAAACCAGACTACCTGAATTTTTAATGAGTAGTAAGCCAGAAATCTTAAAAGTATCAAGGATAACACAGGTTTTTTAATAGCAACAGAAAGGTACTTAGCTGAAAGAAGTTTGAACAATTTAATTTCACAAAATTAATAAACAGCAATTATACATAAGCACATCTGCAGCTATTTGTTATGCAAAAATATCAAAATCAAACAAAGCTTAAAAAAAAAAAAAAAGAACTATAAATGAACCTAAAGAGATGAGGATAAACATTGGTACAGGCATTTAAAAAAGCTTTTTGACTCTACTCCAACCAAGAAAATGGTTCTGGTTTTCCCTTCAAAACTTAACAACCTAGTGGCACACTGGTGCAATAATTCAGGAGACAATATGAACATTGAAAATTTGTGTGCCATAACTCTGCTTATAAAGGCATTATTTAAACATACAGGAAAGCCTTTACAGCTGATAAGTTATAAAGAATATTTTCTCTCTAGTCTGTTTATCCTCTTTCTCATTGAGCTTATAGTACATGAGATATATTAAAAAATGTTAGGTTTTTTCAGTGTTACTCTCTCCACTAAATTTTGAGTAAATGTAACTAGCAGATATCAAGAGTTAAATATCAGTAAAAACCCAGTAAATATCACACTGAAATTCCATAGTTGCCTACAGTAAGGTCTGCCAATGACTTCAAGGACTGGGTTGCCTGACTATGTTTCTTCATACACTACATCAGCAAGAGAAACCACCGACCTGCCTGCAGTCTAGACTAGAATTCATTTTTCACTAAACTCTCCACAAATGTATTGTTTGTCTTCAGGTGTCTTTCCTATAACTATTAAAAATGTATTAAATCCTAGCAGCAAGTTCTTGTCTTTTTCACTGAAGCGTGTCCACTGCACAGCCCGTTCCCTTCACAAAAAGTCATGGCTCCTTTCAGGTCTTACACAATGCTGCTATTAAATCTAGCCCATCCCAGTAGAAATGCTCCCTTAATTCTGATTTTCCAACCAGCATTTGGTTACTTCACAATGCCTATTAATCAGACACTATCATATTTGCCTTGAGTGTGTGAGATGCAGAAGATTAGATCAGTCATGCATAGACTTTCTTTCCCCTCCCCTCCTCTTTCCCACCCACCTCCCAAACAGTTCTGCCTTTTTTATTTCAGCAATTCAGGTTTGGAAGAATAAATTCCATTGCAACAATGATTCAGAGGCAAACTGAAAGCCCAGTAAAATATTGCTCTCCCAAATCTGACAGGAAAACTTATAGGATGGAAGCATCCAGAAGATAAAACCCACTTGTCTTATAATATGCACCAAAAAGCATAACTTGTCACTGTCCCCTTGCTCCCAGAATATATATATGCAGCAACTACTGGGTTGTACTGAAATTTTCCAGTTTTCCAGATGATGAGCTGTGACTCAGTACTCCTACTGATATACCTCAATGCACCATCCATTTGCTTTATGTCATGGTAAATCATCTCTTGCTTTCCTTCCACTAGAACTTATTAAACACCATCGTATGTCTGCAGGTCTAATCTACCACACTTTGTCCATCTGAGACCAGATCAGGTAAAAGTTCTTCTATTCCTGCATTTTTCTGCTCCAGCTCCTCATTTCAGTTGCTACCCAAGTGTGCTTACAGAACATGCAGGTCATCACCTTAAATGTGGCTTTCTCCACTGCCCAGCCTGAACCATATTCCTGTTTATCGCCTGGGGAAGTCTGAATGGTGGGCACAGAGATCTTTCACTGTGTGCCAAGGTAGCTTGTGGAAACTGCTTCTGGGAAAAGTATGGTTTCTTTTCTATATGCAAAATCCCTTCAAAGAGTCAGTGAGGTGGCACAGCAAATTTTGATCCATTTATAATCAAAAGAATGACTTCAGTCTATTCTACAGAAACCAGAATTTGGCATAATAAAGCCAACAACTGGTTGAGGAAGAATAACAGTGTGGACTCTTTAATGTTCACAGATGAACATGCACAATCAAAAGCAGAGTTAGGATAGCACATGATATTTCTGAGTAGTAGTAAGGAGTTAAGACAGCTTAATAATTGTATTTATCAGGAAACTATTTTCTTACAGGAAAATAACTTCATTTATTGTCCATAGTAGCTGGAAAAGGTGTCCTATAAAACATTTAACATGCAAGAATATTGTGCTAATGAGAAATCTGTGCTAAACAGCTCTTATGAACTATGCATTGCAAGACAGTGCAAGCAGCTGCAAAGTTACCCTATTTTCAGGGAATCCTCTTGCCTCAATGTTTTATGTAAAGTGAACATCAATACAGTGTAATGAGGGCACTTTAATATCTTCAAACTCTGTCAGAGCTCTACAACATTCCCAAATGGACATCATACACAAAAGAGAAATAGACAAAAGAGAAATGGGCAGAGCTATGGCAGCCAAGACTAACAATGCTGTTCTAGCTAAAACTATTAATTTGATATTAACATCTGCTTAGAGACATTCATTGGTCAGTTAGCACTGCAATTTACTCCAGAGAACTGCAAAACTGGAGAAGACATTAGGAGATTAAGATCCCCTGACATGGGATTCAGAAGAGCAAAGGAAATGAGGTAGCAGTGGGAAGGAACTGTTCATGGTGTTACTGGCACAAGTGTGGCCAGACCTCTTTAAGGGAAAGAAAATGTTATAATCCTGCATGTTACATTTAAGCAAATGACACTAAGAAGCTGTGTCTCCACCCAGCTAGAAAACCCAGGAGGCAGCAGCTGATCAGCTCCCCTGCAACAAGTTCTCCCTCGAAGAATCTGCTTTATCTGAAATCGTGGGGAATGAGTAACAGTTGCCTATAACAACAGCCAATATCCTCACGTTACATCTTTCCTCCCAGGTTAAATTATCATCCTTCTATTAATAGGATTACCAAAAGTCTTTTTCTCCTTCTTTGGAAAAGAGCATCAGAGAGTTAAGTTCAGTCATAAAACGTTAAAAAAACCTGGACAAAATATTAAGGCACTAGGCTTTAGTGAAATAGGCCGTTTCAATTTGATGGTGTTACAATCTTTCTGAACTTTCAGAGATACAATCTCTTCAATTATCAGGTGAAGAATAAGAAATTTTGCTTCATATCAGTTCCTTCATTACCAACTACTTCTGGTCTTTTCTCAATGAATACGATCATGCTAGCAACCATCCAGCTCGAGCAAAGTAAGGCTAGAGTGTCAGTCCCATGGAAACACAATCAGTAAAACACTTCTACTTCATCTACTGTGCTTTAAAATATTTCCTTTGCGGTCTGTGTAACAGGTTCATGATCTGTGCTGCTTGTAAACTAAACACAGGTAGCAGAATAAATCTTATTTCTTAGAATAGTCTTACACCATAGGTCTGCTCATGCCCTTACCATGCTCTTTTTCAAGTGTATTTCAGTAGATTTCAAGTCCATTTTTGTTTTGTTTTGTTTTGTTTTTTCACAGAAAAATATATGTATTTTCAGAAACTCTCTTAAGGAGAAAACCAAACAACCAATGCAGTTTACATGGATTACCACACAGGTTTCCAAAAAACTGTAGTTTTCATTTAAAATTGAACAGCTCAGTTCCAACAGACTGGGAAATCATTGGGGTTTTTAATCTACTTTAAAACTGATTGTAGCTAATATGGGTCTACAAATTAGATGTCCATGACCACATAACTCCCTTGGAAATGTATCTATTTTTGTCCACATCAACAGTTGAAGTCACTTAATCTGTTTTCTAATGCAACCATTTCCCTGGACCAGACCTAGTTATTAAAAGCAGTGATAATAAAATTGACATGCCTTCCTAAAATCTGCTGCATAAATCAATATCATGTCTTAATTGGTTAACCAAATGGCTGCCACGCCAATGAGTCACTGCAAATCTCTGTGAACATCTCTTTCTGCCTGGTTACACTTCTCTACCAACTCCACAGCTCCTCAGGAGGAAAAGTGACAGAGCCCTCCTTTACGTTCTCTGCAGTCCTTGCAGCTCATAACGCTGCAACATGTGGGCTACTCATCTTCCAGTAGTTTGGATCTCTTTAGAATATTTTCCTAAAATTTATCTCTGTCTCCAGCTATCCATGCAATATATATACTTAGAAAGTGAGTGTTTTATAACAGCAGTGAATAAGATAATCAAGTGATTAACTGCCTAAGGAAGAATTGAACATCTTGGAGAGCAACCACTAGAGAAATCACGAGTTTTATACAAGCAAGTGTCAAACAATTATAGGTCAGTTTGATACAAATAAACTCCCAGATCTTTCTGTGATTGTGCTCTGAACTCACAGGTTGTGAAAGTGAGTTAACTCTGGGGCAGTGATATCACTTGTGTGAGCACCAAGCACTTACTCAACAGACCCTTACAAGATATGAGTATCTGATGGTCATAAATGAGAAGAATAAATATCAAACATTGAGCCAGAACAGTCTAATACAACTCTTACAGCCGGGGTGGCACTTCAAATGATAAAATACAGCCTTCTCACTGGCAATCATTTCAGTTTGTGGAAACAGTTTTATCAAATATATGGTGTTTTGCCAAAGAGAAAAGGCACTTCTACATCTTTCTATAGTTTCACACTGGATAATTTGCCATTGTGAGAGGCAACACAGTATATATCTGACTTTTCTTTTCCCCTCTATCAATTCTAGCCTCATTTGCTGGGGTTTTGATTTTAATGTAGCCTGCTCAAGAGGGAAGCACCAGCCACAAAGTTCAGTTTGCGATTTGGATCACAGTTTCCCCAGAGCCTGTTGAATGCAGTGCTTTTGGTTTAGGATCCTCTCTAGACTTCCTTTATCCCATTTACAGTCAGGAGAGGGCAAAGGGAGAGGTGGTATCTGCTATTTTGCTTCTGGTCAGGTCAAGCCAGGGTTCCATTCCATTACCTTTCTTGCTTGTGCAAGCTACATCCATGATGACAATCAGCAGAGCTATGGAAAATTATGTAGAAATACTATCCAAATGGAAGTTAAGCTTCAGATTTAAGTGTGTCCCTTTCCTAATTATGAACTTTTTTCCTTTACTTCTCTCTGCTGAAGGGTTGTATCTGAAGTATGTTAATATAGAGGTTATTTCTTTTGTGAAATGAGTAATTTCATCACTAGGTCTAATACAGGGTTGAAATTACTTTACCACCTACATTTAATCATGGACTTACATGCCTTAATTACTTCACAGGTGAACAAAAATAGCAGGATGAATAAGATTCCTTACATGTGGTTCAACATCCTTTTTCAACACTTTCACGTGCTGAGTTTTGTTGTTAGAAATGGTTGATTTCTAAACAAGTTACAGTATGAGGTGGAACCTTTTATTGCCAGTCATGAGATGAATGGGTGACTCCTGGAAACAGGTTGGTCAAGTTAAAAGGCACTAGCTAGTAATCACTTCATCAAATAAGGAAATTAATCCACATCCAAAAAAAAACCCCATTGAAAAACAAAAACAAAAAACCTACAAAAATGCCCCAAACAAAACACAACTAAAACCCCCCTGAAAATAACCACAAAACCCCCCCAAAACAGGAAGAGCAAGAACTTGCAATTGCTCTTTAAAACTGTAAGTCTTAAAAGTAAAATCTTCAGGCTCTTTTCCTCTCCTGAGATTAATTTTCACAGAGGTTAAATCAATACCATCAAGGGCAAAAACTGAAAGCTAGACAATGCCATCACCATTTCTGTTCCTTAGAGTTACTATGGATCACCTATTTATTGTTTCAAACAGTGTAGAAAAAGTAAGATTGTGAATGCCATAGGAATGTCTAGAGGTCTGTTCTGTTCCCTTGACATAAAAGGATGTCATTCTCCATGGGCCCTGAGATATTACTGCAATGAACTTTATTAATAATAACTAATGATGCACAAAGATGACCTGATAAAATATATACATATATAGGAACATAATATCATCAAAATAAAGCATCAGAACAACCCTTCTTGGTTTTATACTCATTGTGATAGATTAGGATCTGATTTCATGAGTCTCTTGCCACGCAGGACCTTCAGAAAATGTTGGAAATTGGGCATTTACTAATAAGGACTTCTTTAGGAGTCCATAGAAATAAACTTTTTTTGGTCAAAACTCTTGGTTTTTCCAGAGTCACAGAGTGGTTGAGGTTGGAAGGGATATCTGGACGTTGCTGCTGGTAGATCCATCCTATGGATTCTTTTTAGAAATGGTTTGGACAGGAGGGAAAATGTTCATATTTACACTAACAGATAAGAAGATTATGAAAAAGTCCTAACAACTTCAGCACAGGGGATTTTCAGGGAAATTAATGACTAGCTGAGTTAATGGTCCTCAGCTTCATGTTGGCCCATCAACTCTCCCAGTCAGTCATTAATTCCCAGGAAATACCTTATGCCTCTGTTGTTATTGCTTTAATAAATAAAATTCAAGTTAAAGGCTTGACTTAATGTTTTGCCACTATAAAGGAAAACACAAGGAAATATTCCCACTGAACATAGTCACTGTCAAATATATTTTTGTCTACCTTATTTTGCATAGATATTTAAATAGAGGAATTGAATACTCATTTGCCAATTTGCTTTGATTTTACTACTCATAATAGTACACAAAAAATCTTCTGTTCATCTTTGACATTTATTTAACATTTCACTAAGGATAGCTTACCTGAGTTCAAATATGACTGAATGTGCAAAATATAGACATGACTACATTTAATGATAAGATGAAAAAATTAAAAATTGATCAGAAATAGTTTTATTGTAGCTAATTAGTATCATAATAGTGCAAAAAACTTACAGAAAAAAAAAAAACAAAGACACTAACTCTTTACAATCTCCAGCAGAAAGTGAAAAATCAATTACTATTTTGGCCCCAAACCAACTGAAAGGTAGAAATCTTCTGGTGCCAGTTGCCCTTGTGAAATTTGTGCCATTATGACGTCTACCACAGGGAAAACTGCTGTGGACAGGATTTTTTCTGCCATGTTCTGATAAACCTGAGTTGGATTCAAATTTTTGAAAAAAAGCAAAACCAAAAAAGCAAAACCAAAAAAGTCCTGCCACCTGGATACAGTGTGAGTTCTGGTCTAAAAGCATGATTTCCAGAAATGCTGAAAATATCCTGATTCTTTTCTTGAGTCATTTTATATGCTACTTAATTACTCATCAGAAGTGCTTGCCCATATTTTTAAACAGAGCCAGTTCACCTTCCTTCAACATACCAAGAGAACAACTGAAAAACCCCCTACTTTCTTCAGTATTACTCTCGAACTCTTGGTGTTCCTCTTTCATTCACTGGCTGAATACTGTACTCTTGCCACTGTGGAAAACAGCTGCACATGAGCTGAAAGTCCTGTTTCTGAAACTTGAATATTTCATAGCCAAACCTAGTTTCTGGTGCTGCTCCATTAAAGCCAACAGAGTTACAATGGGAATAGAATTGACATTGTAATATGACTGTATACTAAGGTGAGGTTTGATTTGATGAGCACATCAGATAAAAGCACATCAGAATCACTACTAGATTTCTGTATTAAGTTTTCAGGACTCTGGCAAGTGTCACACAGTCACTGTCATGCATTGCTGAAGACAGTATACACTTAGAAGTCCTTGAGATGATGCTAAGTCAAGCTAAAATATGAGACAAAACTTGCTTATAAAGGGATTCAGACAACTTAGTCTATATTTTGACTAATACTCACTGGATGAGTGACATTATATAAGTCACCTGAACTATCTCTGCATCAGTTTTGCCAGACTGAAAAATGGGAAAAATGCTTGTAAGGTAAAGCAAGAAAAAAAACCCCCAAAACTTTATTGTCACTTTTAATTTGATACTCCACACTGGCAGGCCTCCCAGTGCAATGCTTGCAGTGAAATTCTGAGCTACAATCAATTGTCCCTTCTGTGGAATCAGGGGCTGGGGTCACGCAGGTGTTGGGAGCACAGTGTGGAGTCACGCTGTTCATCCATAGTCAACTTTGGGTTGGAGCAAGGAGGCTACGTGGAACCCAGGAGGTGCATGCTGGGCATATCTTCAATATAGATGGTCTGGGTTACTCATCTTACAGATGATGGTGTGGCAAAATCTCTCAAATAGCCAAGTCCAGCACTGTTAAAATGCATCCAAAGTCCCGGCAGTCTGTTCTCATTCCACCCTGCAGAAGGGGAAAGACAAAGAAAAAGCTACAGAGAAAGAAGAAAAGTGTCAGGCATCCTGGATGAAGAGAGTTTGTGGCCCCACTGAGTGCTCTGCACAGGTCTGCCTGCAGGCTCAGGCAGATTTTAGTGCATCCTTCCACCCCCTGACTCTGGTGGGAACAACTCCTTCATTACAGGAAAGAGCACTTGCACTTCATGTAAGCCAAGGAGTACCTTTAGATATGATGCACAAATGTGAGGTCCCCTACAAAAATCTGCTTTTCAGGCTGAACTATCTCACCATGCAGGACAGAACTTCTCTAAAGTTTCCATTCTTGAAAGCAGCATTCCTTGCCTTCTCCTGATGAAACCTTTGAGATGTATTGAGTAATACGTTTGGACATTTGCATTGCTGGTGTCAGCTTTGCAAAACTGCCAACTCTGCTTTGAATGTGCCACCTTTCCTTTTCTCAGGTGGTGATCTTCCCCCACCTTCGGTGTCATCCGTATCACCAAGTACCTTTGCTCAACAAGAGGACATGACCATGGAAATTTATCACACCATAGCGTAGAACAGAGGAATTGTGGTGGCTTAGGGCCACACTGTGAGCCACGGACTGTCCTGCGGGACCCAGGTAAGAACACTACAGGACACAAAAATTCCTAGCTGCATGTCTGTCACACCCTTGCTCCACTCAGCAGATGAAGCAGGTTCTGTATCAGAGCCAGCAACTGACCTTCTCACAGGACTCTGGTGTGGCAGATGTGCAACAAGATATGGAAGCAAAGACTTGGGAATAGAGGGTACAGGAGAGGCACAGAGCAGAAAATTTCTTGTGAGAGTGGGGAAGAAGTTGACAACAGGGGAATATGGATCTCATTTGAAGAAATGCAGTGAATACCAGCAGTCATCACTGCTCTCAGAGCCTGAAATTGGTCTGCAAGGGGGAAAAAGTGGGACTGTACTGGGGACCAAACCATTATTTCCAACCTATCTGGTGATTGAAACAACCTGCCAGACATTAGCTGAACAGGAGCCCAGCACAGGGAGTTTTGTCCAGCTCTTCAGACAGCCTGAAGCAGAGGCTCTGTGTGCTTCCAAGCTGATTCCATCCATCTCAGTGGGGTGTTCAGGCTGAAGGCTCATGATGATAATTGCAACATCAACTTCAATGATTTAATTGCACAGCAAACAAATATCATTCAGCTCTACAGACCTTTTTACATTTATGAAAAGAGAACATTTTAGCTACTATGGTAGGTAAGTGCAGTGTCAGTCATTTGCTAAACTGTTACAGATCTTCACCTCAAAACTGTGTAAAAGTATTAGTTTGCATTAAAAAAAATTTTTAATATTCCTGTAGATACCACAACTGTAAACATTTCATAGCTGTTAAAATTGCTTGTTATGCCCTCAGTCAGCTGCAAAATTGTCTGCATTTAATATGTTTTCAACAATTGGTCATTATTTATTAAAATATTATACAAGAAATTTTAATAATTTATCCTATATTAATTTACTTTATAGTAATTTCTACAATATAGTGAAATTTTCCTCAGTGCAAATAATGCTGTCAAATGAGAAACTGAAAAACAGAGGGACTTGGAGGTAGGTTTCATTGAATCTAATAAAAGCTAATAACAATAATAAACAAACAGCACAGCTATTCTCTGAAGGCACTGGATTGCATAGAGAACAATGAAGAAAAGCCATATGTGAGTGCCTGTCTCATAATACTCCAGCTTCTCTTAATATCAGCCATGGCCAATACATTGCCAAGTTTTTCAAACAATACTCCTGTACCTAATTAAAGAATAGTCCTGGCTGATCCAAAACTCTATCTCAGATTATTTGTGAGAAAATGAATTCTGAGATTATTTCTCAGGTGCCAGAGGGCACTGTGGCCTACTGACCCCTGCTCATGGCAGGGAGGTTGGAACTTGGTGATCTTTGAGGTCCCTTCCAACTCAAACCATTCTATGATTCCATCTTACTGCTTTGGGAGAGCAACCCTTCTGCCAGAGGGGTGAAACAATTCCAGGGCTAGCCATGCACCAGGAGCACGTCCCTGCCAACACCTGGGGGGCTGTTTCAGCCTGGGGAGGTCTGGGAACTTTGGGAGGTGTCTGTTGCGAGCACAGCTCTGGCACAGTGAGGTGCTTCATCTTACTGCCTGTTTTGAAGTCAGGCCGCTGTGATGCCTCCAAGAGCTTCATCTTCAGTGTCTCACCTGGGACTACAACCCTGAATCCCTCTTATCTCAACAACTGAGATGGGAGCTGGCAGGCTGCAGGTGGGAGTGGCTCTCCTTCTTCCTTTTAGCTCAGGAGGGCAATCACCAACACACAAGTCAATCTTGAAAAGAAATTATTAATACATTTTAAAAACATTGACTACCATAACCCATTCACTTCCTACCCCCTTCAGTAACTCATCAGACACTTTTCACACACTCCCTTTTTTCATCCATTCTAAGTTTTTCAAAAGAGCAAAAGCTGGTAACACTACTGGCCAAGCCATATTTTCCTTCTCTCAGTTAGTACTATTTTGGAAAGTATACAGGATTATAGCTGCTCTTTTTTTGTTTGTTTGTTTCAAATGAAAGTTTGTTAAACACAGCCTGAAATTGTAAATAACTTGCTGTGAAGCTACAGTAAACAGTTCAAAAGAGCATTCTGGCAGTAAAATTATTTTTAGCCAGTTACATTCTCCATCTCTGTCTCTCTTATCATTGCCACTGCTCTTTAAGCAACCTGCTTGTTAACATTTTAGAAGTAGCTCACAGAGGCCTTGATGTGGTTTAATGTGCTCTTTGCCTTCTAAGGACTCTACGTGCAAGTTCATTTACATACATTTCTCCTTAGGCTGGGTCATGAAACACCAAGGTGCTACACAGCTTGCCCAATGACCTAATACACATTTTTGTATAGTTTGAAATTATGTTTTTCAGCCTGTGTCCTGCAGACTATTACTGTGTGCCCATCTTTCTTTAATATCAATAATCAACCACCATCTAGGCAAGGACTTTCTGAGGATGCCAATACAGCATGGTTAAAATCTACTTTATCAGATTATCTTGAACAAAGAGTTTGCCTTCTAGGATCCACTAAATGAAAAAAAAAAAAAGTGATGTGCTCTTTCTAGGTGTCCAATATTCTCTTCGTTTCTTTGGCTGGTTTATTTGGCCTCCTGAGCTGCTTCTCTGTATCACAGCTCTGCCTGGAACTCCTTCACCCTGTTCTCACTTTGGCAAAATCCAAGTCTAATATGGAAGCTTAGCCTATTTAGTGACTGTGCACGGGGAGTTCACCTCCCTGGTGAAATGCAGTTTCATCCACAATCTCTTTTCATATATTCATATTTACACAAAGGCAGCCTTCATGCTCCTGACTCCATTTGATCTTCCACGTTGTCCCTCCAAAGAGCTTAGCTCCTTTTTATTCAAATCCTCCCCAGATTCACTTCCATTGTTCATTGTAGATGCAGTCCCTTGGCATAATGAACTCTCTCACAGCTGTAGCGACCATTGTTGAATTGTCAGTTCTGTTTAAAATGTCAGGATTAACTGTTACCCAGCTGGTCATCTGAGCAGGAAGAGCTGCCCCATGGGCTCATTTGCTGTTGCCTGGCACATGGGAGATGTGAAAGATTTCTGCAGGGCAGCTGGGCAGCACCACAGCTATGTAGGTTGACAATGAAAAACTCTTTCTCCATGATTAAATACCCTATGAATATCTAAATGAGAAAAATAAAAAAAAAGTCTATAATTTTCCACTTATAAGTCAAGTCCACGTTTTGTACAAAAAAAAAAAAAGTTGGTGCTTTAGTACTAGAAATAATTTGTTAATCCAAAAAAGTGGATGAGACTTTCAAGCTTCAGGATCTGTGCCTTTTCAAAACAAATACTGCAGTTTCACAACCCTTGCAACACAGCCTGATCAATGTCAGCATGCAGCTTCACGTATGGCTCGCTGCAGCTGGAACTGCTCGAGATGGAATTTTTGAAACAGTGTTACTCAAAGTCCATGAAATGCATAGAGAAACGGAATTCTGAAGCCAAACCTTTTTGAAACACGGGAAGCACAGATTTCTGATTTGGATCCATATTCAGACTAGAAAGAACATACTAGCATGAAATGGATTGACTAATGTGTTGTTAGAGATACTACAGATTTTCTGCATAAATAAGTTCTACAAATCTTATAGTTTCATCCACTGCCAGTCTTACTATAGCATTTCTTCCCCTAGACAAGAGATCATGGTTTTGAGATATTTGTCTCAATTAGTTTGCTTGCCAGTTTTTAAACACTTTTCCGATTTAGGATAATTACGTATCATTTAAAAATAAATTTACAGAATAAAAGTCTTATTAGGATTGTTTGCACTCAATTTAAATAATGAGCCATAGTTATTATAACATGTTAGACTGATAGTATCTGCAGATGAGATCAATTTATCAGTTGTTGATCACGGTTCAAAATACAGTTAAAATCCCAAGAAATTGCAATCCAACACTAAAAGCACAAAACTGTCTTATTACAACTGAACTGGAGTGCAGGTACTGGGATCTGACTGCCTGAATTTATTCCTGGGAAAAATATCAGCCAGAAATCATAATTGGGAGACTCGGATGTTTCTTGCTTTCACTTGTTTTGGGTAACACAAGGACACAGCATGGAGATTATACTGATATACATATGGGAGAGTATTAAAGTCAAGAAGCCTCAAACACTTACCAAAGGAAACAATGTTTATGAGCCTCTGGGAAGAGCAGCACTATGTTACAGTCAGCAAAATGTCTCGTGAGGAATGATGGCTTCAGACATCTTTGCAAATTACTAGAGACAATTTTTGTATTTTGTAGGGCCAGGACAGCTTTTGATGATAGATTTTCTCTATCTAGGAATATAAATATCATACTAAAAGCAAAGCTAAAGGATTAAATGGAAGGTTTTACCAGAATAGAAGTATAATTTCTCTATGCATCCCTCGTTGTGTTTCTGTTCTAATTGGCCCGAGAAGTGAAACAGAATTGTTTGCTAGAATATATATTTACATGTATATATATATTTGATAGGAATTCCATTTAATCTTTCCCTATTTGTAAGATTTCACAGACTGGGTAGAAACTGCAAGTGCTTGTTTTAGTGTCCTGCCAGGATCGTGTTCTGCTGGCTGTGAACTAACACACTTCATGGTGATGCCGAGAGTGCAGCAATTTCTGTCATTGTATGCAGAACTGGAAGAGCACAGAGTGTCTCACATTTTAGAATACCAAAGTGTTTGTCTTCTAAAAAATCCTTTTCAAACATTTGTTTCTTTTCAAACTTTTTCTTTTCAAAATGTAGCTTTTCAAGTTTGCTCTTGGATATCTTTTATTTTAATGAAAGTTAATACAAATACACTCTCTTAGTCTCAGGTGTAGGAAAATCTGGTAAATCTTGCCAGTAAAGTACATCTAAATTATCATTGATCCTAATTTCCTACCTCTCTGGAACACCAGGAAGTCAGTGAAATTGCCACTGTGTTTTTGTTCTTTTATTTCCTTTTCTTTTTTAGCCTGTTATCTTGCAGGCCAAGAGCAGGTTCCCTGATACTGAAAAATATAAAACTGCAGTTTTGTACCTGCGTATTAATTTTGGTTCCCAGCTTCTCCTCTGGACAAAGAGGATTAAATTCCATCTCCCTTCCAGACAGTTGCAAAACACCTGCCAAAGTCAACAGAGCCAGAATTTCACCCAGAAATTTCACTCTACGCTACCTGTGAAGTTTCTGTGCTGGGGTGGTGGCGTGTCCCCGGCTGGAGCTGTGACTGCTGTGCTGCCAGAGCTCTGCAGGATCCCAGTGGGATGAAGCCCAGAGGACGAAGGGCAGGGCATGCCCTTCAGTGATTTTAGTTTTCTAACCAGTAAGTGGACATAGCTCAGGGAGGTTTCTACAGCAATACCTATTGTAATTTCTCTTTTCTTGCCTTTTCTTTAACAAGGTAGACCTCAGCATGGATTTCTATAGATTATTTTTAAAATGTATCTTTTTTCTTTTATATCTACTTTTCCAAGTATAAAACTAAAGTACAAATACTCACATATCCCCCCAGACGTAATCTGTTATGTCATATATTTACATTTTTTACTGCTCTTTAAACTTAAAAAAAGAAGATGGAGTTGTGTGGTTTGGATTTTTTACTGTAAGAAAATGAAATTAAAATATAACTATTTAATAATTCAATACTGGTGTGTATACATATATCTCTATACATTTGTATCTATGCATATATATAAGGTGGTGTGGTTCTTGTAGCCTCGTTGATGCTGTGTGCTGAAGGAATCTGCAACGATATGGTGCTTCTGCCTGGTTTAGGATTCTCAATCCATTAACCCAGGAGAAGTGTGTGCTCAATGCTGAGCCTGACCATGTGCTCCCTGAGAGCCCCCCTGAAAGGACACACAGGAGGCACAGGTCAGGGCAGGAACNATTGAGAGTGCATTGCTACATATATATATGTCCATATACACACAAATACACACACA
>VWZD01010876.1:4947-15117 GCA_013396695.1 Sakesphorus luctuosus | reverse complement strand
GTGACATGGTTATTGAGGAGGAATCCTCTCCTGGTTTTGGTAAACATTTTTTTTTGTTTCCCTTAAACTAAGACAAGTTCTTTTAGCCAGATGCAGTCCATCTGACTCTAGCAGGCCTGGTACCATAAAAACCAAAATTCTGCCTGTCACACCAAATCTTAAGCCACACATTGATTAAATGGGCATTCCTGCTCCTTTCTTCATTCATCCCTGCTACTGCAGGAACTGAGGCAAACACCACCTGCACTCCTGATCTGTGAACCAAACGACCCAGAGCCTTGAAGTCCTTTTTAATTGCCCTGGTACCTCTTTTAGCAGTCTCATTACTAGCAACCTGAGCAAGCATCAATGGATAATAATCAGGGGGCCGAATTAGTTCAGTGAGTCTCCTGGTAATGTGCTTCATCCTACCACTGGGAAGGAAGCAGACTTTCCTGTCGGATGGGTCCTGCCAGCATACAGGACCCTCAGTTCCTCTCAGAAGGGAGTCACCCACTACAACCACTCTTCTTTTTTCTTAATAGCTGAGGTTTTGATCTGTGTAGTAGGTGGAATTCAGTGGGGAGACCCTCTAGACACATTTTTTTCAAGCGTGTCCTCTGCCTGGCCTTCTAGATCCAGGGCCTGTGCCTATTCATCAGGATCAACTGGGGAGGTGCTAGGGATTGGGCAAGGATTCCTTTACCTCACTGATCAGGGACCCGTTTCCATTCACTCCCACCTAATTGATCTGCTCCTTCTGCCTTATGGCAAGAGGGGAAGGGCTTCTCTGCCTCCTGCTGAGCTTCTTTCAGTGTTGAAAGATCTTGACTCCACCAGTCAATATTCCTTTCAGTCTCCCTAACACTCCATAGCCTCTCCACTTTCTCCTTAAGTTCTGCCACTAAATAGAGTAGATCATTCACCTGATTGCATCATATGCAGGTGTCTCATGAACTGTCCTCAGGCAGTAATGTCAGACTCAGACACTCCCTACAGCCATCAACCTGGACAGCTGTGCTCTTCTTGGGGCGTTCTATCTGGGTTAGCACACTTCTACTGGCAGCAGCAGTAGTAATGGCTTTTGATCGCTTGCAAACCATTGCTGGATATACTCGAATTGAAGGGGAAAAAAGTAAAAGAAAAAATCAGCACCCACACCTATTACCAGCAAGAGAAGAGCTGAGGAGGGTGGATGTGTCCTGCCTCCTTGACCTGTACAAATTTCCATGCAAACTTCCTCACTGCCATGCTACATTCCTATTTGCCTGCTCCGATTTGCCACACTCCAGGTTTCTAAACTTCCTAGAGAGCTCACAAATGATCCTGGCAATGCTTGGTCTTCTGATAGGCTCCCAAAATCAGCCAGGTGCTAAAACCTTCCCTTCCCACACATAATTGTGAGGATGAAATGTAACAACAATTGAGAGGAAATCAGTAGGAAAATTGTCAAGTATACAATCTCTAAGACAAGTTCTTACACGTATCTAGGCCACATTCTGAATTGCAGTCAACTTACACCACCAGGCTCCACTGTCTGAGAACCACAACTCAAACCCACATACAGAGCTTACCCTACAATCCTCAGCTGTGGTACATCAATTTCAAGAGCCAGTCTTTGAAATGGAGTTAAGTTGCTTGCTCCAATTTGCTTGCTATAGGTGCGAACACCAGGCCTAAGAAAAAGCTAAAGATTCCTGAGACAGACTTAAACAAGTCTTGTTCAGTGTAGATAATTCTTATATATCTAATTATTTCAAACATTAGTGTACCAAGGCATACTTTTCCGTTTTTGTGCTTTGAAAGCAGGATCTCTCTCAGTAGTATTATCATCTAACACTAGAGAAGCACTTCTGTGAGCAGAACAGATATCCCAAAGTTCAAGTTCTGCTAGGAATGCTTCCCAAGCACTGTTCACACCAAAGCTGAATCATATTTTATATCCTTTTTAATGGAGAAAGCACAGAACCCTGAACATCCAAAAATATTCATGAATGAGACAGTCTTTTGGCAGTCAGCCTGAGCTACCATCTGTTCTTACAACAGCAGTGCAATAAAGTTTATATGATATTTTACTCAACAAAATTTAAGCAGGGATAGATTGTATTCTTGTGTTGTTCATGGTAAAAGTCTGAAATCTGCATGTAGTGGAAGAAATAAATATGTTTTTCTCCTTATGGTTTGGATTTATATTTTCTAACTACAAAGGAACCAATCATTTAAGCAAGTAAGGATAATCAGTTTTGCAAACTAGATTCTAAACAATATCATATGATTAAGGAGTATTCATTTCTGAAAGCACCTCTTGCCATTTTCACATCAATGCTAAGATATTTTCTATGAAGCTCATTGCTGTATCAGTATTGTAAGGTTGGCAGTTGATAGACCAAAGAAGAATGATGATACTCAATGAAGTATTGGACACATGATAGAAAATGTACTATTCTTAAAATTAGGTGAACTCAGAATTTTTATTCCTTTAAAAATAAAAAGAAATGACAGATCACAAATATTCCTTCTATTTGGCTCCCTTAGCACTGTAATAGCAGAGACTGAACTACAGTGTAATCAGATATTGTTTAACTGATTATTTGTAGTCACTATACCAAATATGAGAGCTGCATGATCAGAACAACATGGAAGTATTATAGATCAGCTGAAGAGTTTCTTAAATATGTCCTTCAATTAAAAATGGGATTCAGACTTTGTTTTAAACTCTCACACCACAATAACATTAGAATATCCTAAAGCAAGAGTTTTTATTTCAAAGTTGCTGTATTTTAGTCTTCTTTTAAAAGAAAAAGAAAAAACCAACAAAACAAAACAAAATCAAGCATTAGCTCAAACTGCAATACTGTGCAAAAATCTAAAGAACTCAAAAGGAATATGTATTAGACCTGAATATATATTTTAGACTTGCATTGTTTTGATTAAATGGAAAGACTTTTAGGAGTTATATATACAGGGTGACCCATTTACAATCTGTCTTGGGTTGAGCTGGCAAAATGCCAACTGCCCAACACAGAGAGAAAGGGTCCCCCTCCAACCAAGGGAAAAGGATGGAGAGGAAAAAAAAAACACACCAAAACCTGAAGTAGCAAGCTTCTTATATTATACAAAAGAAAGACAATTAAAAATAGAATATGATATAATACATATATATACAAATGTGAGAAAAGAAAACCAGACTAACAAGAATAACTACCAAGTCACCCAACCAAAAAATACAGATTATAACCACCCAAACCCCATAAAACCTCCCAACAACTCTTCCAAAGAAAACTCTCAGCCAGAGAGGAGAGAATTTAACAAGAAAATGTTCACCTCCCTAGATAACACAGCATGGAGGGTGGCAAGGCCTGATCTCAGCAGGGCAGGGCAGTGTGTGTTTACAGGTCTGAGGCAAAACCAAAAGTAGGCAGAAGCTTCTCCTCTCTCTCTCTCTTTATACCTCTTGACACTTCTTGATGATGTCAGATGACATGAAATACCTCTTTGGTTGCTTAAGTCCAGTGATGTTTGTCCCTTCTGATCTATGTCACATCCTTTGGGCCTGCTAAACTTAGGCCTAGCTGAGACCTAAAGCCAAAACTACCACACAGTCCCATCTCAAATTTTACCTCCAAATCAGTATCCTGTCTTGTGCAGAGCTGTTGCAAGAGCTTCTGTCACAAAAATGTGCTTTATTACAACTGCAATCATTCAATATTGAAAGCATCTACATAACAAAAGCACAAGCCCAAAACAGAGAGGATGTTCTCTTTTCCCAATCTAAGAGAGACAGAGACAGCATTCCTTAAGTACTTTGCTACCCCAGGACTTCAGTAGTGCTATGTGAAATTCAAGGACATATAGACAACATTAACTTTGCAGTACAACTTTAGCTACCACAGAAGTTTACTGATACATCTTCCAGCATTTTCAAGACAAACAGACTTAAATGAAATTTCCTTTGTCCCACAGTATGGAAAGAAAAAGGACAGTGGCTCTTATTTAATCTGGAGCCCTCTCTAGACAAAGAGTCACAACACAATTGCACCTCCTCTGAAAACTCCCTCTTCTAGCTATTACCCTAGCTGACACACAGGACAATTTTTCTGCAGCTATGTCTCCAAGCTACATTGTAACTCCTCCTCAACGACCTCTTCCATTCTACATTTTTTTAGTATATCATAACAAGAGCTTCCCTAAACCCTTCCAGAAACATCTGAACAAAAATTTTGGAACTGAACTCAGCTCCAAGGTACTCAAATCTGAGTTTTAATGACTTGAACTCACCCAGTTCTCTCTTCTTTCAGGATGCCAATCCACCACATCCATTTCCTGAGACCACTTGCTTAGTAACTTGGGCACAGTGCTTCTTTTCAAGTGACCATTTCCAAAATGTGATAGTTGTACTTCCACCTCCTTTACAGCTGTGCTCAATGCATTATCCACCTGTCGCTTCGTGTAGCCACAGAAAACTGCACCATTAATCACTTCAATCCAAAACTAATGTTTCCACCCTTCTATTACATGAGGAAAAAACAGTATCTGTCTGCAGAAGTCCAAGCGGCTAGAGTAAAATAGTTATTACTGGACAATGTTAAGTGAAATAGTGAGAAAGTCCTTCTACACAAGGCCTCTAGAACAGGCAGGCAACTCTTAGTATAGCTTAGCAGTCAATTTGAACCAAATAAAATAAGTCTTCCTTAGTTTTCAGTGTGACCAAGTAGGCAGTTAAGAATAGAGATAACCAAGAACTTAGGGTAACTTAAAAACACACTAAGCACTTGACTGACAATAGCACTTAGATCGGTCACATTCAGTATTTATTGCCTTATCATATTGAATTTCTTAACTTTTCCGCTTGTATTTACAGGTATGAAATGGTACTTTCTGAGGTTTTAAATATATAAATATGTATGTATGTGAATGTGCTTATTTACATTGTTAAAAATTTTTTTAAAACTACACAAATATAGTTGCATCACATGCTTTGAGAACTATATACTTTTAAAATATACTCTTGTTAAACATGAAAAAGACTTATTTTTTCTTTGTAAGAAAAACATACTACACTCTGATTTGCAAAGAAAACAGATGCATTTTTGCACACATAAAAACCAAAGAAAAATTCAGTATTCATTTATGGCTACATAAATTAGACAAGGCTGAAAGTTTTCTTTTGAAGTTAGCATAAAAAATTAATTTATGTGAATGACATCATCTACTTATTCTCTTTTTTCAGATATGCATTTTCATTAGAAATATAATGCAGATACTACTACCGGGACTATTGCATTCAATAATTACAGTGTAGAACATACAAGTTTTTTGCACTTTTTGCTGCAAAATTATGAACATGAGAATTTGATAAAGTAACCATATATAACACATAAATAAAACTATGCCCAGCAGAATTTTAACTATCTACCTGAAATTATTGTTTTTATGGCTGTATACCACTGCATGTCAAATGAATATAGTTTATCATGTAATTTAAGTAAATCATGTAACTTAAGTAAAAAAACCAGATGGATACTCTTCTTGAAAAAACCACTAGGTTATGCAAAAAAAGTTCATAAAAGTAATTTTTGACTGTAAGAAGAAGCTCATTTTCAGTGCTTTGAAGACAGACTATCTTTGGTAAATGATCTTGTGTGACAGTCTCACAGACAGGTTGTATTTGAACATATCAGTGTAAAGTTCATACACATACATGCACATACACATTTAGTGTCTATATAAACATGCAAATTAATGTTATTCATGATTCAGAAAGAACTCCCATAAGTGCACTCATGGTGCTGCTCATTTGCATTGGTAGCTAGACCAGGTTTTGGCTACTGCTGATCAGTGCAGGCATAGCATCAAGGCTGTCTCTCCAACCCCCACACTCTCATCAGTAGGACTGGACTGGGAAGATGCAGAGACAGCCAAAACAGCTGACTCCAAAGTGATATTCCATGCCATATGGCAGGAGCTCAACTATAAAAGCTCAAAGAAGTGGGGAAGGGTATTTATTATGATGTTTGTCTTTTGGAGCCACCATTATGTGTACTGAAACTCTGCTTCCAAAGAAGTCACTGAGTATTGCATGCTGATGGGAAGTAAAAATTAGTATTTTCTGTTTCTTTGTTTCTACATGTGGCTTTTTCTTTTATCAAACACCTTTATGTTGACCCGTAATCTTCTTACCATCTGATTTGCTCCCAATCCTGTCTTGTTGATAAGGGGAGTGATAGACTAGCTTGGTGGGCACCTGGTGTCCAGCCAGTGTCACACCATGGCAGTGTTGTGATCTTTACCTGTGTGTCAAAATTTAAATAATCAAGAAAGGCAGTGATAGAGATCTGATGTGCTGTTCATGCTGTAACTGTTCTACAGGCTCAGCACCTTTTACCAATCTTAAATTCACCTTGCAGAATATGAAAACTTATTTGAAGAACTTTACAGAATTTTAAAGTGTTGGAAAAGAATTAGGAGAAACATAAAGTTTAATAGATCAGTCCAACTCAGGAAGATATCCATTGATGGTAAAAGGAATAAGACACCAGAGACAGTGAATGTCAATAAGGAATTAGAAGCAAATTTGTCAAGAATGAAGCTCGGATAGAAAATTCACAATTTTATTATTATCATGTGAAAAGTCCAAAATATTTGGAATCTGACTTACAGTACTTCTCTGGCTGCCATATCTTCCCACTTAGAGCGAGAATTACTTGTTTCCATATTAAATGTTATCTTTTTGAAGGAATATCAAATTTTGTTTTTCTGTGCCTCTAATTAATGAATGAAAACCCATATTAATGTTATTTATTGGACTCCCATCTGATCTAGCTACAAATGAAGGTGTTGATTTTAACTGAGTGCACAGCAGAAAAAACAACATTATTTCTTAAGGATGTTCTCCATCAGGTGAAGTGAAGGAAATAGTATGAGCTGTTGCCTGAAAAGACTGTGGATAAAAAGACTCCAAGCCAATTTTAGTAGGAGATAAGGGAGCAGAAGCTTTAACAAGCACCCAGGCTCCACCAGGAATACACATCCATGTGCGTACCCTGAACATTGGTTTCTTGGTTTTAATAATGTCTGATCAATCTTCATTCATCCATCCCTCGGTTCTGCCCCATTATGCCCCAGGCACATCCCATCCAGAATTGAGTCTGGGGGAGTTTTGAGACCCCTCTGTCATCATCTTCATCTTTCTCACAGCATGCAGGGTACTTGGAGGCTGTCCAGTGTTCTGGGCTTAGAGGTCACTCTTCTTATGTTTATGTCTGTTGGTGCAGGCCTTAAGATTCTTGTTTTTCAGCACTTCTACCTTGAAAAGGAGACTAAACAGCTAACAGAATTTTGAGAGATTGATATGGCTATGAGGTTAGTATGTATAAACAATGAACTACTGGAGTTACTTTTATTGGTGCATTAAAATCTACATTCACTATAACTGCTTCTAAAATCTGTAAAAATTAAAAAATCACGAACCAAAATACCTCTGAGGCATCAAACAAAGAGAAAAGAAAGAGTAAGGGATTGTTATTTCTAGTAATGTTCTCTCTGCTTCTGAAACAGTTCTTTCTTCCCTTTACCTAAGTTCTGCCAAGCGAAGAAAAGCTGTCATTTTTCAGGATCAGTTGTTCTGCAAATTGCAATTTACATCTTTATCTACAGATCACACTGCTATTGCAAACACAGCAGACAACTTTACTCCAGTGACAGGCTTGAAGAACTGGATGGTAACAGAGCCTGGACAGCTAACCAACCATGTACTTGCCAGGACGGCAGCAAATGTGTATTTATTTTTCACAAAACCAGGTGCACTGGAGCTCTTACTTCACACCTCACAGTACAGTCATGCCTTTTCTTCTCTTTTTTACCAAAGCTGAAGCAGCATCTTCTGTTTACCTCCAGAATTATGATTAAATATAAATTAGGCATTGAGGACTTGGATAGACACTGTTAGAGTTTAGTGTGGGGTTTTGTTATCTGAAGTAATTACCATTACGATTCTTATGACCATGTATTGGGCTACAGTGAGAGGGAAGTAAAACTTTTTAGCTTCAGAGTAACCCAGTTTTTTCTGTTCCCCCCTAAACTCATAAATGGATTCCACAGTCTCACAAGTTTTTGAGTATGGTGTCGGAGGACAATCATGACTTCCATGCATTGTAAGATTGAATTTAACAAAGAGAATTATGTTTTCAAGTCAGAAAATATGAGATTGTATGTCTTATGTCATTTATGAACCTGACATACAGGCCTTCAAAACTGACAGGGATTGTAATTACCACAGAGACATGGATAGGTGGTTCAGTAATAAACACTAAGCTCTTACTACATATGCTGATGCTGTCTGTAATTTATTTCAGAACGAATGATCAACTGCCTTTGAATTACTGTATTTTGTAATGTATTTCTCTCTCTAAAGATGACAGCCCTTTTTGCTTCATAATTAAAATGCTTACATTCCTTGTTTATGTGGCAGTGTAAGTCTAGGGTATTTTCAAATGTCCCACCAACTTTTCAGGTTTGTCAGTACTGAAACAAGATGAACCTCAAGAGAAAAGAAAAAATTTCTTTCTTGATATCACGGTAAGGAAGTCAGCAAACTTATTTAATGTGCACTGAACTCCTGTGTCCAAGTCATTCATAACACTCAAAAGAGACTTTGGAAATACATACCACTGGAGATTGTCTGCCTTCGGCCAAATTCTAATCTGTTACCCTGTTGGACACTAATATCTGATTTATATCTGACAACAGGAGAATAAAAATACCAATTTTTCACAGTTTTTGTGATGTTATATGCCCTGTTGGTGGTGGTCCCAGTCACAGATCCACTCTGGATCTTCTATGCAAATATTCCTATTTCATCTCAAGCTTTTTTTATATGATCAGTACCTATTTCTCCTTATTCCTGAGATCATGAAAGATTAATCACTGGCATGTAACTAGTCAGAAGATAGAAAGACTGCTCCTTGTCTGTGGTAGCATGAACTAGCACAGGTTTTTGATCATTTCCTTAAACAACAATCATCTATATAGGCTCTTATATCAAGTGAAAGATCATTGAGAATAAGACATTTCTCAGTCAGACGATTTGTAAGACTGAAGAGTAGAAAAGCATGAAGTATAAGTTAATATATGCCAAAATTTAAACACCAACAGTCTTCATTTAATCTTCTCATATCCTTTGTACAGAGTTCAGAGATGCATTTAGGGTTTCTTTCTTTCTGAAGTGCAAGCATGTTTATGCTACTCAACTCTTTGAGTAGATTTTTATGAACTGCTTTAAGAGCCTACAGTAGTTTTAAATTTTAAGTTTCAAATAATTAACAAAATCACTGTCATACAGTGTGTATCTTAGTAATAGTGAGCCTGTCTCTTTTCATCCCAACAAAATGTTTCTCTCAGCCTGCAGGCATCTCTCATCATGATGGGAAAACAGCATAACCTGTAATACACAATGATTTTTAGGATGACAAGAAAGTTTGATACATGGGAATATCAAGGAGTACTTGTCAAAGTAACATTTCAAACTTACAGTTTACTAAGTTGTTGTTACAATTTTTATGAAACAGAAAATAATTTGATTCCTATTTGAATTTGAAAGCACAGGTAATTAACAGGACTTCAGAACTGACTAAACAAAAGATAAGATCATGAAGACAGTATCAGATGATAAGAATTATGATGGCATAGATAGTAGAAGGCTTTCTACTTCCTTATATATTTATAAATACACATTTCTTTTCCAAATCATTACAAGAAATCCTATTTTAAATCAAGGTTTACACAAGACTGATAGTTTACAAAGACAGATCTTGTCTCTCATTCATTTGTAATGAAAACCAAAAACACTTATCATTACTGAACTCCAGAATCAGTCAAAGCATGAAAAAATAATATGTAAAGTTTGTAACATATTGGCCTAAAATATTAAGCAGAGATGTGGAACTGCTCTCAATCCTGTTTGTGATTTCAGCTGAGTAGTGCTTTACGTTCCAAGTCTCCTGATCACTATGACTATTCAAAAGCTGAAAAATGGAGGTTTAACTAAACCTATCTTTTTTAAATAAAAACTTTTTTGGAAAATAGTTCGGAGTCCTAATTAATGATGCAGCATCCTGTCATTCTACCACTGGAAAAAAAAGAGTGAATCCAAAGTACAGTCTGCTCATCCATTACAATTTTTTTGCTCACAAA
>VWZD01010875.1:131525-149351 GCA_013396695.1 Sakesphorus luctuosus | reverse complement strand
AACCTCCTGAAAACCAGTTTACTTAAACACAACTTAATGAATGATTACATTACAGATTAAAATAATTACATCGGCAGAGCTGCAGCTTGTTGTACTAAGAAACTTGAACTAGACAGTTTTCATTTCTTTTGAGCCTGGCATGGCATAAACACCTTTAAAAGATGAAAAATCAGATATTAAAAATGAAACAGCTCATTTAACTTTTTATTGCAGCAACCCCAATTGCTTATAGAGAAAAGAGCATATAAAGCCCATGCCTTAGCAAATGAACTGCTAACTTTTACACACACATATATTATGCTTT
This sequence comes from Sakesphorus luctuosus, assembly GCA_013396695.1. Taxonomy (NCBI): domain Eukaryota; kingdom Metazoa; phylum Chordata; class Aves; order Passeriformes; family Thamnophilidae; genus Sakesphorus; species Sakesphorus luctuosus. Next base: position 149,047 of record VWZD01010875.1, on the reverse strand, counting down.
TTAAAACATATTGAAAATTCTACTGTTACCATAATTTGACAGCATGCTAGTTTATTAACAGAGCAGGCTAAACTTGCTCACAACCTGCTACCTGTGGCCAAAGAAGTCACCGAATTACACTGTTTTCCATTAAACTGATTCTACTGTCCCTAGGTCACAAATACTGGTTTTCATCCAGCTTAGCTGGGAAAACATTTCAGAATTTGAATAGTGACACATTCCCCAAGTTTCACATAGAAATAGTGTAACAAGATTATTTGATCTTTGTCATCTTTTTTTTAATGAAGTGGTATTAAGCAAAAAGAACTATCAAAAGGCAAATTTTCACACCAATCTGAACTATACTGATGCTGAAAAGTACTTCATATTCCACGATAAACCACGGAAAAGCATATCCAACACCCACCCATTCAAATCTGCATTGTCCTATACAAAAAAGACTAGAAAGACTTCTAATTCTCATGGCTAAGAATAAATTAAAAAAAATAAACTTTTTTTGAGGTTTATTTATTAGGCTAGTACTTAGTCATTACAGAAGAATGAAAGGACAGCTTGGTTTTCCAGTATACAAAACAGGTCAGACTCTGTGCTTGGAAACTGAATTAATTCTTGAAAATTCTATAGATTTATTTCTAACCATCTGAAAACCAGACACATTAAATCCTTGTAAGTTAGTCCATGTGGTTACCAGTTAAAACCTACTGCATGAGGGATGCAGACTTCTATGTGAAGTGCCATTCAACATCACTGGTTGTTCTGGAGATGCTTTAAAACCATCAGTTAAATAGCAACACAGAAAACACAATTCATGACAGGCAAATGAGAAATTAACCTACTTAAAAAGCCTGTATCAATGTAACTGTAGTTACTTGTGTAGGCAGGAATTTAGAAAAAGTTGTTCAGGATCATCACAAACTGAACCCAAGCACTACTAAGGCAGAAGAGCCAAAGTCATTACAATGACAAGTAAAACAAAGAAACTATTTATTTTCTAGAAAAAGCATGACTATTTTTCCTCACTACAGTAGACATGAGCACTGCCACTAGAAGAACCATCAACAAAGAAAAACCAGTTTAGATGGGATAAAATATGAGAACGGTGAATAAACCACATAATGAAGAAGGTAAAAATAATACAAAACAGTTATAACCCCTATTGTGCCAGAAAAAGGAAAAAAAGCTAGCCAGGATACTTCACCAGCTGAATGGAATTTTGCTACATTTTGCTACAGGAAAAATTTATGTCTTCTAGAACATCCAGAGCAACCCTGTCAAAACATCCCTATGAAAATGTCATACATACACCTTTCAAGAAGGACAGAAAACCCCTCTCATTGTATGTCTAGAGAGCTGAAAATCAGAACTATTGGAAGAAGCAACACATAAGGCCCAGGTTTTCCAGGGCAGTAGACACTACAGTTTCAAAACACAGTAAAACCTACAGTAGGAGATTTCTCCAGAAGGCCTGTCTCACACTGCTACGTTGCAGCTGCTAAAACAGGAAAAAAGATCTTTTCTCTGCTCTTGCAGAGGTCCAGACATGGTTGCTTCAACACAGCTTGAATCTCCAACAAGCAACTCAACTTTTTAAGGTCGGTAAACATACTGTAAAGTGTCACACTTGGATTGACCCTACGTCTTGTGCAATTGCGACCCCTGTCCTTTAGTCTCAGGAGAAAGAAGAAAATTAGAATGTCTTGCCTCACTTGCTTTTCAGAACACTTGATCTGTTACAACAGGAGGACTTGTTAAAAATTTAAAAACTGATAGAAATAAAATTTAAAGAAAGGTCAGACCAGTTCATATGTACTTAGAAAGGTGGAGATACAACAAAAGCTCACAACAAAATGGTGTATTATCAAGATGTCTGTTCAGTTAAGACAACACATTCAAATACTGAGATTTTGCTGAAAACTTGAATTGCTTTCTAGAGAGAAAGAGAAAAAAATTTTAGCTGAACTAATGACATATACAAATCAAAAATAGAGAGAATAACATTATAGACTCATACAAGAAATTAAATTCATTAATCACAGCAACAAACTTAAAAAAGTAATTCCATATTACATAAAGTAATTCCACATTTATCACCTGTGTGTTCTGTTTCACTTCAGAGGAGAGTAAATAACATAACTGCAAATTTCACCATCAACTATTTTTTTCTCATTATTATTGCATTTAAAATTATACAGTCATATTACAAAACACAAAATCAAGCTACCACTCACATTGAAACTCTCCATGTGGGTAGATGGCTAGTACAGGATGTCTTTCATGTTCCTATCTGGACTATAGTAACTATCAGAAGGGGTACAAGTCTATTTTAACCTCTGCTTAGATTAGATCTGCTCTTAGAAGGGATCCTAACTTTCCTATGTTCCTACAGCCTACTGTGAAACAAAAGCTAAATGCCACTTTATCATATAACATAGCCAGTTCTTTCTACCCCTTCAAAAAACCATCACACCAAACATACACCAAACAAACATACACCAAGTAACCACGTATGCTCTGGAATATACTGCTGCAGGGAAAAAAGTGGGGATTAGATCTGGAGATTAGAAGCAGTCAGAACGTAAAAAACAGTTCCAAGACATTAATGCTTAAGTATACCATAAATTCATTGCCAAATCCTTTTTCTGTCATCTTAACTCCACCTTAACCGTTTTAGAGACTATCCATTATTTCACCATTGTACATACAACAACGAATTAAAAAAAATATTTATTAAATAATTTTTAGATTTTACATCAGTTGAATCACTCTGAAAATGTTACCATCATTTATCAAACAAGCAACTGAAAACTTACTTACCTTTTTTAACTGCTGGCCTTCCATGAATGTAAGAAGATATCTCTCTTGAGAAAAATCTGAGTATCTTTCTGAAGTCTCAGCATCTGTTTTTATTATTTAGGTAGCACTCTCAAGCAGCTACTTTTACTATATTGCAATGTAGTAGCATAAAAAAAGGAAGAGAAGTATGTTTACCAGGTACCAGATTTCTTTGAACAATTGTGAATGAAGTGACAATCCTTCTGCTTAGACTACTGACAGCTTCTGCACATGCAATAATCCAAGTCAGTAATCCCATACAAAATGGAACTAAACAGCAAGACTGGACAACATCCAAAACATCACGTTTGACTAAGAGCCATCTAACTTGTTTTTCTGTTTTCTAGATATCCATTTTACCACTGGGGGGGCGCAACCAAAGCTGTTTATTCTACACCCCCTATTTCCTTTCCCATGAATTGTTAATAATGGACCATTTGCAGCAGCTGCCCTGGGCACACCTGACCCCTCAGGATTCAAGCTGGGTGTTAAAGAAGCCTGTGAGACAGGGTCTTCACAGCAATGACTCAGGGGTGATAACTCTCCTCCAGGAAGTCATCAGCACCTTCAAATCCAGCCTGAGGGGTCATGTCTGCTAATGGGCCATTAAATTGATGCCAAAAATCCCATGACTCACAGAGCTCATTGTGAAACTCCCTGCCCTGAGGGAGGTACTGGGTATTCCCACCTGAACCTGAGGGTATATAATCTTGGGGTTTGGGGATTTCTGGCACCACTCGATGGATCCAGAGGAGGACCAGAACCTCAACAGGACTGCAACTGCCACTCTTGACCAGACTGCAACCATCATCCTCACCAACAGGTTTTCCTTTCCTTTTACTTTGGACTCAGGGGAATGACATGGGGCTCAGCATGGGGGCTAACACACACTACTCTGTACATGCCCCAGGGTGCTGGGTCATACATCTGAGTTTTGTGGGTTAAAGGCAAATTTTTTTCGCTGCATTACTGTACTTATTGTAATCTTTTTATTAAATTGTAACTCTGACTTGTAATCTCTTGAGCCGGGTTCACTTCTCCTGCTCGTTTACCTTTAAATCAGCACACTAGACAAATCAGGTCTCCCTTAAACACTTTCCCTTTGAAAATGGGAATGAGATTTTTTTCAAATCTGAATTCCAGGTGGTCTCCTTCACAGAACTCATCTTCCCATCTTTCAAACAGCGATATGCTGAAAAGAAAGCTAAAATGAATTCATAAACTTCTGAAACAAGTAATTTAACCCTGAACAGAAAAACAGCAGAAGTCCAAAAGACCATCTCTGAATACACATTCCCAAGGAACCTTGCAGTTAAGAGCATGACCTGCACAGCCATACAGATCAGGCTCCAAGCCGCCTGGTCTGACCTCAGCTTACTCTGCTTTGAGCAACTGAATTACACAGAATAACCTGAATTGGAAGGAACCCAAGAAGGATCATCAAATCCAACTCCTGGCCCTGTGCAGGACATCCCCAACAATTCCACCATGTGTCTTAGAGCATTGTCCAGACTCAGCCCATGTCTTGAACTCAGACATGCTTGGTGCTTTAACAACTTCCCTTGAGAGCCTGTTCTAGTGCCCAGCCACCCTCTGGTTTTTCAGTATCTAACCTAAATGTCCCCTGACACAACTTCATGCCTCAAGCCCCACTGTTGGTCACCAGACATGATCTCCTGATGTCTTTTCCAACCTGAATTATCACATGATCCTATGAACTCAATACACTGTCACACTACCTTAGCCTATCCATGTCATACGCAAGCTGAACTTCTGTTTTAACTGGTGTCAACTGTTACCCAGTCATAATCACAGTCATCAAATCAATGAAGGTTCCATGAGCTCAACATCTAAAATTGGTTGCTTTAGAAAGAAAACTCACAGAATTGGGTTCATGTTAAAGTCGTACACAGCAGCTTGAAGTAATAACAGGAGGAGATGATTAGGTTACTTGTCCAGAGCACAACCTAGACTGATGTCTTCTTGCCCAAATTTTTTTTTAAAAAACCCAAACAAAACCCTATCTCCAAATTAAGACTTCAGTTTTTACAGAGACTTTATAAACCCGTTAGGCTGTGCAAGACTTAGTATGACTAGCAAGCCTCTAGAACAGACTATTTGAACCTGCCTTACTTTGCAATGTGATCCATCAGTCACTGTGTAGAAGATGCATGCTCAAGAGCTTCTACATCTTTCACAGAATCACAGCCACATTCCAAAGCAGAAGCTGCACAGAAAAGTTGTAATTCTATACAAAAGCAGGCAAATTCAGAGAACAGACCAGAATCTGAACATGTACAATGACACTTCCAAACCTAATAGCCCATTTTCACAATTGAACACTGCAAATCTTAGGCTCCCATTAAATCTCCATGTCAGTTAATGGACAACAGAAATATCAGACCTTGATTTTCTTTTTAGAGAGCCAAAGCCAAGAAAAGCAAATATGTATGACACAGAAACCCAGGAGTTCTTCTAAACAGATTTACCGGCTCAAATAGTAACCTACAACAGCAAGTGATCCCAAACTGTAAGAACTGCAGATAACTTTTGAGACTCTCAATTCATTGACTGAACAGTGACGTTTGATAAAAAAAGTATCAGTCCTACCCTTTACCTAGACAACAACTGAGCATGTGAACCAAAGCACAATTCTTCTCCCTCAAAACCATGTTGTGGAACAGGAAGAACTCGTTCCTCAGTTCTGTAATCACAAAACACTTCTCAAACTCAATAAATGCTTCTTAAAAACAAAAAAACCAACCAACCGAGACCAAAAAAGTGACAGACAACTACCCCACAAAAGAGACACAACAAAATAAAACATACCAACTTGAGCCTCAGCTGTTTTTACAGGAAATACAAAATGCAAAAAAAGCACCCCCTCAGCAGGTTACATCCATAATGCTATGGATGTAATGGAATAACCTCTCCAAGCTGCTCTAATCCAGCCTTCACTCAAAGCAGGCTCTCATAAACTGAGCTACTGTCAACATATTCTTACTCCACTCAGAAAACCTTCAAGAACAAAGATTCCACAGCCTCTCTGGGCAACCTGTTCCAGGGTCTGACCATCTTCACTGATAAAAGTACTCCGATTGTCTCATAGGAATGTCCTGCATTGCAACTTGGTACCAGCCTCTCATCATACACAAGTGCACCCTCAGGAATGGTGCAGCACCGTCATCTCGATTTCCATCCATAGGTTGTGTTGAAAATAGCAGTAACATCTTCCCTAACTCTTAGTATCTCTTTTTTTAGGATTTTGTAAATGCAACATAAAAAACAGTGACACCAAAATCTCAGTCAACAGCTGAAGAGCCAATTTTAACCCAAATTGTTAGTACTTCATCCTGAGAATTATTTTTGAGTCACAACAGAAGAAATCAACATTGTACTGCTTTAGAGAAACAGGAAACCTTCTGATGTGCCTAACAAAGAATAAAAGAGGTCCTGTTTAGAAATATAAATTAGAATGGGAATCCTGAAAAGTCTGGATTAGACCAAACTTTCTCTTACAAAGACAAAGCCTACTTTTCTAAAATCTGCCACTCAGGAGCCCTGAAATGGATGGGAGATGTGCTAGAAGAATTCCATTTTGAAGAGATTGTTTTCTTAACAGCTGCCAAGCAATGAATTATTCAGAAACAACATACCAACAATGAAGATAGAAGAGGCAGTTTCCTTAAGTGCTGGAACATGAAACCCCAAACAAACACAGAAAATGTTCCAACATTCAGCTAATATGAAAAAATCATCATTGCAAATGAAAAAGTAAGATTAGTATTTTGTCATCTTGGTTCCAGCCAACATTATTTTAACCTACACTGCTGGCATGGTGTCAGCCTCTCACTGTTTGGTAAGTATTATACCAGACCAAAAGGAAGTGAATGAAGACAATTACAAAAGTATCTGGGTGATATTCCCAATTGAAAAACAAGCAAACAACAACAAAAGCCAAATACACACAGTCAGGAGAGGCTGGAAAGGGATATGCATATGACAGAAGGCCAATTCATTTTTTCATGCTTCATTCACTTCATTCACTAAGATCAAGCAAAAAGTTAAGCAATGAATTACTAAAATTGTGTCACCAATAAGACAAACCTGCATGTCNTGAAAGTTAACATCCAAAATTCCTCAAATACAGCTGCCACAAAGAAATACTTAGCTCACTAAATTCACCTGAAAGTATGTCAGTATCTGTATAAATTTAAAATAACAGCAGAGCAGAGGCATTTGTGAGCAAGAAAAGGGGAAAAAGACTGTCAAAATTAGATCCTAAGAAGAGATATAGTCTCCAATGAAAGAACACACTTAGACAAGGAAAAATGACTCAAAACACTAAAGAGACCTGTCACCACGTGATTGCAAAAGGAAATGAAATTACTTTTCTTCACAAATGACAGGGAAAATACCAAATAAATAAGTAGAAACCTTGAACCACAACCTATGGACTAGATAGTGATCGGTCTGCAAGAAAAGAAAATATTTTGGATTGAAGATCCACAGCCAGATGAGTAGTATTCTCAGTAATCTGCTCTTTGTACCTTAATCTTCCAAAAATACTTTCACAGAAATAACTCATATTTCCAGAATTTTGTGATATTTTTCAGAATAAAATTATATTTTAAAAAATAGTGAAAAAGTAGACTTTCATCCCCTGGCTAAAGGTGATACAACCTCACATGGATAGATAAGTTTGACAGAAGAAGCAATTTTTTTGTACTGATTCAATGCAGGGAACATTCAGATGTTATAGAAACAGGTAAGGACTACTAGTAGTTTCATCCTTCTGCTCCAAAAAATCAAAGGCATAGCATTTAGTTACTGATTTCAGTTATATTGTTAACAGAATTGTAAATAGAGTAACACAACGAGATACTAATGACAGCACTGGACAAGAACTTCAGAACAATGCAAATAAAAAGCTCTTAGCAATTCCACTGTAAATTTCTTTGATTGCATTGAAAGAAAAACATTCTGTTAACTGAAAGCTGTACACAGTTGCATGGGATGCTCTTTTGTTGAAACCCACGAAAAAAATTTCTTTTGAGGACAGAAAGCCTCTCATACAGACAGTAGAATAAACTGCACAAGGCATTTGTCACTTAAAAGATCTGTTTCTGCAGCAAAATGTGTAGAACAGAGCAGTCAGTGGCACTGCTTCTGAAAAAGCCATCTTGGAGGCTTATCATCATTCCAAGAGAACATTCCAACATAAACTCCAGTAACTGTCTTCCAAAAGGAATTGGCAGGCATCTTCCCTCACTGCTACTGGAAAAGGATAAAGGTTAGTTTGATCAGTCTGGAAAAAAGTACCACTCAATTTATGAGGGGAAAAAAACCAACAACCCACTTGGTCCTAAATCATCACCATATTCTTTGTCTTATGGTTACAGGGCAGCGATGCACTATAAAAGGCAGACAGGGAAATTCTGTTCATTTTTTTATATAGATGGTTGATAGAGACTGGGCAAGTGGATTTGCTACTAATCCTGCACACTAACAAGTCAGAATTGAGTACTAATATTTTCCTTAAAGGATTGCTCAAGTGCTGTGACTGCTCTTGACAACTCGTCAGATTACAAGCCACTTAAAAAAGAGAATAGTGACTTCAAACATATTAGCAATGAGAAGGTTGAGCTGGGTGTTGCAAAATGAACTAAGAGAAGATAATCTGTCTTCTAGACTGAGTTTTAAAATATTGTTAAATTCCACAAAACTCTTGAAGTTGTTCAATAAAAGAAACTACTAGAAACAAATCTTTCTGTTGAGCAGAAAGAAATAGAATAAAGATTAAATTCACACTAGCAAGCCAAGTATGAGTGCATGTGCAGCTTTTATGATTTAATACAACAGCATAATTACATGTTAAGGCAGCAAATGTATCTGTGAACTCCTTTGTGTATCTGGCCAGCAATTTCTCACATCTCAGTGGAACTCCTCACAAGTTGTTTTTCTCATTTCTGGGAATGCATTAATACCACCAGATGGCACCAGTAGCCTAACGTCAATAATGCAGGTGTGTATCTTAATAACCGGATACAGAAGAAAAAAATGAAAAACACACATTCACCAACAGTGTCACTCAGAGGATAGATTCCCAGATCCTACCGTGTCCATGGCAGCCAGACAGTCTCACTGGGTCACTCCAACAACCAGCTTCTCCCCTGGTCTCCCCTTATAGATACATACACACCTGGCCACTTCACCTGTCCATGCAGGCCTGGCTGGCTCTGCATTTAACAATCACTCACTTGCCGTATTTGCTGCCACTATGAACACACGGCTTCTCTCCCACTCCACTGTCTGGCACTTGGTTTCACTTTAGTTCGTTACTGGCAGTCAAGAAAGTCCTTCCAGCATGCAGATACACTCGAGCTGCATAACACCCCAGAACCTCATTTGCTCAAGTTCCTGGCACCATGGATGCATGGGCTCCAGGGACCCGAGGTCCCACTTCTGTTGTTCGCACTTCAGCCCACTCATGCTCCCGGACTATCTGACTCATGGTCTGACTTGCAGTTGCTGCCTCTCAGGCCCCCGGTCCCAGACATAGAACAGAGCACCCCTCAACCCAGAAGGACTTAGAAAAGAGTTTAAGAAGGTAAAAGAGATTGCACGGATCATACACTAGGCACTGCCAGCTACGTGTACCGACTAGTCAACTATTTACACGTCTGACCTCCTACATCCCCTTACCCCTCTCAACCCATGTCACCTACCTGTTACAACCAGTGTGAGTTAACAGAGTGACTTTTATGACCAACCATTCCCCACAGTTTCTAGCCAATTACAACCCAATGTCAGTTCCTTCATAATAGCTGTTTTAAAACACAGTTGTAAGTTAATTTCATTAAAGATCAATGAATCATAGAATCATTAAGGTTGGAAAGGACCTTTAAAACTGTTGAGTCCAACCATGTCCTAAGTGCCACATCCATGCATCTTTTAATTACCTCCTAGGTTTGCAACTCCGCCACTGCCCTGGACAGCCTGGGCCATTCCCTGATCACTGTTTCAGCAACAAAATTTTTCCTCATATCCAATCCAAACCTCACCAGTCACAACTTGAGGCCATTTCCTCTTGTTTTATCATTTGCTACTTGGCAGAAGAGGCTGACCCCTACCTGGCTATAACAGCAATGAAGTCCCCACAGAGCCTCCTTGTTTCCAGGCTGAACAACCCCAGCTCACTCAGATGCTTCTCATTACACTTGCACTCCAGACCCTTCACCAAATTCATTGCCCTTTCTCTGAACTTGCTCCAGCACCTCAACATTCTTTTTGAATTGAGGGGCCCAGACCCAGGCCCAAAACTCAAGGTGCAGCCTCACCAGTGCTGAGTACAGGGGGACAATCTCTGCCCTGGTCCTGCTGGCTGCACTGCTGCTGATGCAGGCCAGGATGATATGGGCCTCTTGGCCACCTGGGTACACTGATGGCTCATGTTCAGCTGCTACTGAACGGGACCTCCAGGTCCTTTTCTTCTGAGCAGTTTTCCAGCTACTCTGTCCCCAGACTACCACTGCACAAGGTGGTTGTGACCCAAGGGCAGGACTTGGCACTTGGCCTTACTGAATTTCATACCACTGGCCTTGGCTAATTGATCCAGCCTGTCTAGATCTCTCTGCAGAGCCTTCCCACGCTCCAGAAGATCAATACTCCCACCCAACTTGGTGTCACCTGGAAACTGACAGAGGATGGAACTGATCCTCTGGTACAGGTCATTTATAAAGATATTAAAGAGAATTGGGCCCAACACTGAGCCCTTGGGAACACCACCTGTGACTGATGGCCAGCTAGTCTTAGTTCCATTCCCCACCACATTCTGGGCTTGGCCATCCAGCCAGCTTTCTACACAGCAGAGACTACACCTGTCCAAGCCATGAGCAACCAGTTTCTCCAGAAGAATGCTGTGGGAAACTGTCAAAGGCTCTGCTGAAGTCTATCCACAGCCTTCTCCTCGTACACTTAAGCAGGTCACCTTGTCATTGAAAGAGATCAGGTCAGTCAATCAAGATTAAAAATTAGAACATTACAAAGCCTATATAATACAGTTATCAGAATGTACCTAATCATTCATGAAGGGACTAGAAAGTCACTACACCTTCCTAGAGCAAGAATAACATCAACACCTCTTTTGTTTTTACATATCACAGTACTTGTGGTTTGGGGCCTTTTTGAAGGTGGAGAGGAAGGGCTGGGTGGAATGCTGGGATATTTCACTGTTCCCTAAAAATCAGAAGCTTTCTTTAGAAGGTATAACTTCCTAAGATGCAGGCAAGTCAGTGATTTCTTCACAGTATCTTGAATTATTGGAGGCTTGTGTCTGTGGGATCAAGAACAGTGCCCACAAAACACGTTCACAAAATCTGAGTCACACAACCGAGCAAAAGGGGAGATGGAAAGAGAAGAACAACTGCACCAGTACCAAAGCTCTAGACTGCTATCATATTTTTCACCCTGAAACATTCCCCAAGTCTAATTCTATTTGTTTAAAGCACCATTTTGAAGAAATAGCAAATAAAACAAACAAACAAAAAATAAACAAGGAAAAAACCTGCACCTTATTTTGTAGACAACAAGTAAAAGCATCTTCAAGACTGACATCTTAAAATTTTTAATTCATACAGGAGTATTACTATCCCCACAACAATACTGCAGGAAATTTTTAAAAATGTAAAGGTTATGACAATAGTTTTAAAGTGACTGTGTGAGCTGGTAACTGAAATGGCTGTTTTGGTTTTGTTGTCTTATGTCTTTTCTAATCTCTAGTCTTGGTTCCATAGCTAGACAAATGAGTGAGATGTTTTTTCTCTCCCTCCCTGCAACCACCTGGCAAACTAAATAAGCTCTGTCTGAATACTCTCATTTCCTACACACAGTAAGTACAACTCCATCATCAATATCACTCCCCAAGGGACTGTTTCAGTGATGAGCTTTAAGCTAACAGATTTTTAAAGTTAGAAATTCTTCCTATTTACTGGCCACTTCACACTGCTTTTATATTTTTAACAACTAATTCATGATCAAAAGACAAAGAGTAGATATGCCAAGCAAAGTATGAATAATGTAATCTTCCGCCAACTTATTTGAAATTAAATTTGTCATTAGAGAATTTGGATCACTATTAATGGCAACATCAGCTATCAGGTAATAAAAAATAAAGAGTCTTCAGAATTATACCACTTTTGAAAACATCCTCTTAAAATGACCATGTAGTATTTACTTCTTTACTCTCAAGAGTACTTCAGTCTTTTTGGAGGAGGCTTGCTTAACAGGTTAAAGAGAAACTATTTGGGGTCCAGTCATACCGTACTACAACAACAGTTGTACTAGGGTGGCTTAAGAAATGTCCATCCCAAAGCAAAACGCATTCGCTTTTACATTTCAGTGTAAAGGTAAAGACAGCACTGTTAAGAAGTGACATGTAACTCTAACAAATGTTTAAGATTAAGTAGAAGCAACAATCAGGACACAGCAGCACTAAATCTACACACCCATTTACTCCCTAACTCAAGGCACATACTTATTTTTTATCTATCTGGTACTTTTCCATAGAACACCTGTTTCTGTCCACAGAAAATGAAATATGCTCTGCAGCGAATTGTCAAAACAGCCAAAATTTCTGTCTTACATGTCATTAGTAAAAGACATAATGAGAAAAAAAAGGATTTCAGTAAGGCATGAGAAATAGCAATGGAGCTGAAGTAAACCAAGTGACTCAAAACTGTATCCTACACCCTTCACACCAATTTTGATAACATTTTCTGTCATTTCATTTTGCAGAGAGAAATGATGAACATCAAACACCACCTCCTCCCAGCTGTTACAGGAATTAACTTTCTTTTAAAACAATCAAAAAATATAAGTACTATTAAGATTTTAAATATACTAAAAGTAAGTTAAAGAAAAAAAAACGAAACAAAAGCAACCACAAAACCAACAACAACTCAGTTTGGAAACTAATCTTAAAAATCAGTTACTACATATGTGTTTAATTCCAGGCCTGGATATAAAGACAATAGTATAAGGTTTTATTTAAGTATTTTCTCTTTTATACATTGTTAAGATTTGGAGTCTGTATTAAAATTGACTGCATGAGAGTCCTGAACAAACTATTTGCTATATTTTAGCTAGAAATGGTTGCACAATCAATCTCTCAATGTCTGCAGCCAAAGAGACATACAAATACACAAATTATCAGTTAGCTTTCTTCTTTAACTTTTCACTTGACAACAGACGCTTACAAGGCACGAAGTTAGGAAATATATATTGAAAATTAAGTAAATAATTAATTGTTATTTCTCTAATAAAGATAATAAACATCTCTTTGTCAGTAAAATGGCAAAAGATCAGTTTTACTATGCAGTATTTTACCCTACTTTAAAAACACGTCTGCATCTTTACCCACCCAATCACATAACAGAACACTGCAAAGAAGACAGACATCATCCCTGTACTGAGAGTCATATTTCATTTTCAATACATGATGAGTTTTATTAGACTCATTGTAGATTTGAACTCACAGTCGCCATGATGCAGCAATATAAAATAAAAACCACCATGCACAGTGCCTTCCATCCAAACAGGGGAAAGCACAAACTTCAAATATTAACAATATTTAGTGCAGCCATAATCAGATAAAGATTAACCCAGATGGGTCAACTTCAACAGACACAGTCTGGTGTCACTGCAGTTTTGTAAGTCACTGGTAAAGCATCTTCTGAAATAATGTTCAGTTCTAGATGAACACATCAAGGAAGAATGGCATGAAACTGGACCAAGCACCAGAAAGGGTTCTCACAATTGGAACAACATAGACTGCAAATGAAAAAACTCCTTCGTCTTTCTTACATTCACCTATCACATCCTGGTCTGAGAGAGCTCTATGGCTGCTACTTACAAGATAAGGAGAAAACAGAAATAGTTACTTAAATTAAAATCTACGATGTAAAGAAAACCCATGCATGAACTACCTAAGAATTATGTCTAGGAGGGCTTTAGAAAAATATTCCCAAATATTTTTAATAGTCTCACACTTCACATAATGTAGAAAAGTAATCAGGCATCTTGTTTACTTAAGAGACAGCAGGAAGACGGTGGAGACAAAAGCAAAGTTAACTAAATGATCCAGACAGCGCTTCAAGCTTTTACAGCTTCTCTAAGATAGAGCCCCTGATACAGCAAACTCCAGAAAATTACAATGTGTATTTTTATTCTGCCAACTGCAGATTAACAAATGCAAGCGATGTCCTAGGCTTAACTCTTGGATTTGCAGCACAACCATTATTAAACCACTCTTGTAAAGACGACCTATAACCTCTGTAAACCTTTCTTATAGAAGTCCACCACAGTTTTGTTGCAGGACTATTTAATGAGGAAACAACATAAAAGTGCATTTACAATGGACAAATGGGAATTCAAAAGAGCACAGAAATTAACCACCTTGTGTCCACACATTGAGCCGGAGACGGATTTTGGCATTAGCTGTCTTCAGCCGTGAAGGCAAACGCAAACACGGCAAAGAAACTCAAGACTAAGGTTTTCCTGACGTCAAGCAATGATGATTAAAAATTGCCTTATATTAGTATGCATAAAGCACCAGTACTAAATTACAGCTGGCATTTCTAAAGGTTCTGTTTAGGAAGAAAGGCAGTAAGTGCAAAATAAGAGAATGGCAGATTTTACAAATAAGAAACATGTACATACACACTAAATGCAACCTGGCCTACTTACTTGATTGCTTCCCACCTACCATCACAACTGTCAGCCCCAGTGTGTTATTCCCCATATCATTCCTCCTCCACTTTTTCCACTGCCTCAACATTTCTTACAGTCAGATAAGGGATAAATACGTATTACATCCACAGAAAACATACTGGAAGTGTAATTAAGGGAGAGATCACATTTCTATATTTCAGCAATAGGAAGATTTTCAAGTGGCAACAGATGGCAGGCATTTTTTATAAGAAATAAAACTTGATAATGAACATAAAGGAACACATTATGTGAGAATTTTTTATAGGTACTTTCAGTTTTCTTTCAAACAATATTAACTTCAAAGTGAGCTTAGGTGCAGTTTTAGTGATCTACCTTGAGTTTATAAGTTACAATACAGATTTCACTGTAAAATGATCTCTTATCTTAAAAACAATACCCCAAAGTTATTGAAACTAATACAAAAGACTGCTATGTTACAAAAAAAGGGATTAAAAAAAGGTGGGGGGAGGGGGGAAGATCTGGCTACTGACAAGAACATTCATCCTAGACAAAGAAACAGTAATTATAAAAATCATATATTCCCATAACTAGGCAAAACTGTACGAAACACAAGATTAATCCAATTCTCAGAGCACTTTCAGAGTAGCTTTTATTTTTTGCTATTCATTTACTGAAGTGTACTAAAACATTAGGCTTTGGGGTTTTTTTCTTTGTTTGTTTATATGGTGATTTGCTTTTTTGTCTCCAAGCAGCTCATCTCAAAAGCACCATCATTCAATCCTAAATTATATTGGTCTTCTGTATTAATATTATCAAGCCAGCCTGTAAACCTCAAAAAAGGAGAAAGAAAGTTATTAAGCTTTCTAAGTTCCTTCCATGGCACTTAAAATGGCAGTAAACATACTATCATAAAAATACAGAGATGTCCAGTATTATGAATTTCTATAATTTAAGACATACTTTTCCCATATCAACTTTTCTGCATGAGGTACTAGGAGGCACCTAGCTAGCCAGTCAAATTTCAGAGGCAAGAGACTGATCCTTACTAGCATGAAAATCTAATCACTGGGATCAAAATTCCAAACTCTTGAACTATACTGAAGTTCTGCATCTTGGGAGGAAAGGTGTCCAGTAGATCTGCAATGAGTAGCATGTCTGGAGACTTGCAGACTGGGAGCATATGAGGCAGCCCTATTGTAACAGCATGGAAACTTTTCAGTTTCGTTGTACCTGCAATACCAGTCAATAAGTGAATGGGGATTCTTATTTTCAACTCCAGCCTTCTCAATCGTTGTCTCCTTTTAACCTCTGAGACAACTAATGTAATGGGCACAGTAGGAGTCAGCAGGGAATGGAAAGGGCAAGACAAAAAAGGTTTGAAAACAGTAAAATGTTTTTAAAACTTGGTGTCTTGCACTGATTTTGGCTGTTCTGCTTGTACTCAGTATCACTGAAATCAAGGATGTGTACATAACTACGATGTCAGTTATTACACTATTAAGCCCATTTAGAAAAAGGAATGAAATTTCATTACCAAGAATTTTATGACCTTCTTTTACACACCCCAACAGACTAAGTACCATCTCAGTGAAAAGGTATTGAATATAAAGAATCACAGCACAAAGAATTATCTTTTGTAACTTTTGTGCTCATCTGTTAATAGGGACAGCCTTTTTAAAACCCACTTGACTGTCATGCACAAACCTCTACACCTTCCATTAAAGTTCAGCCAGTACCCTGCCCTCCACTGGAACCCTCTCCACACGGTTGCTCTCACTAACAGCAAGCATCACACTCACCTATCTGAAATCATGTTACACTAATGGAAGCCATTTCGATTTCATTCTGGTAGAGCTTAGGCAGCTGCATGAGTAGAGAAGATAAGCAGAGAAGGCAGCATAAGTAGAGAAGAACTGCAACAGGAAAATGAGGAAACACTGCTCCAAAGCAGAGGTTTCATTTAATAACAAAAAAACCTACAGGAATCTGAAGCATTTGTACTATAATACAACTAGAAAAGGTGATTTAATGGTTTCAAAGTTCTAAAATATCAAAACAATTTTTATTTTCATTTTTATTTTGGGGGAACTTTCTTAATAAAATGGATTTACTACTGTATGTGGTTTATTGTATAATACCTGTATATGCACAAAGTTCTATACAGACTAGTAGGTAATACATTTAAAATACAATTCAGTTAATGAACCTTTTGTTTGGAAAAACTATTATAGATTACATTGTCAGTAAATTTCCTTGGAAGAAAAAAGTTCTGCTGCACTTTACATTAGGAAATGCATTTCCTTAAATGCCATCTAGATGTCTTGATTAGCAGAACTTTAGAATTTCATCACTATATACTCTTCAAAGCAGCTCTTAATAAAATCTCATTTAAACATCTTCCAGACAGGTAGTGCTGTTTCAAGGCTTAGGGATGCTTTGGGAATGACTCATAAATCTGTGGAAGGTCCTCTGCTGGAGTGTTAAATTGATTTATTCACAGGAAGGTTAACGGAGGACTTCAGAACACCCAAGGAAGATGCACTGCAGGGTGAAAACTGAACTTTGTTTGGCAGCAACACACCATTAGCTTGATTCTACAGCCTGTGAAACCACTTCCTTCAAAACTCTTAAGTAAGGTGCATTCCACACACCTCTGCCAATTAAAATATACTTAGTTGTTCAGCTCATGAGTTGGTCTTGATAGGGTCATGACACAGTCCTTATAACAAACTAACAAATGTTAGGGCACAGAAATGATGCCTAAGAATTTAATGTAATTTTAGAAGGTTTTAGAATCATATAGTTTCTGCTGAGTTACTCTGATTTTAAGTGTGCATATTAAGTGCCTTTCTCACAAGTTTAGGAGCTGCTTTCAGGTTTTGTCAAGGCCAAATGTTTTTGAGCAGCCACCTGCAAGATAAAGGGGACCAACAACAGGAGAAGGCCTGACTGCCCACCCC
>VWZD01010875.1:120881-131464 GCA_013396695.1 Sakesphorus luctuosus | reverse complement strand
AAGGGGGTAGATTGACAGAACTTTTGAGTGGGCATTCAAGAGAAATGAGAGTCCTGATTGGATGTTAATAAGGGGTATAAAAACCCTGAAGCTTCCTGACCTGGGTGTCAAACCCCTGGGTTTGATCTGGGAAGCTTCCAATAATAAAACCCTGTATCTTTCTCCATTAACTTGTCTTCACTGTGTCTCTGTTCACAGGGATACGCGATCTAAGGCATCATAAGAATATCTGTGCAACAAGTTTAAATTTTTCTGCAAGATAGCTTGAATAAAAATGTCTGACTTGGCAGATTCTATCCTACTAAACATTTTTCCATCTCTGACAAAGAATCACCAGCTTAATTACATTCAAATTACTGTTACATTCTGCTGTTTTCTTAATTTAGTGCTGAGGGTAGAAGATCATTCCAATCAACATGCATTTAAACCATTGATAAAACCGAGAAGAGGTCTTAAAAGTGTTGAACTCCTTAAAAGTCTTTAAAAATACTACAAAATACAGCATTGTCACAGGAGTCAACTCATTTCATTAACGAACACCACTATGACCTTCTCTAAAAAAAAATCTGGCTCATTAGCAGAAATAAGAATCACTGCTAGAGGCAGACAGCTTTTGAAAAAAAGACTGCTCTTAACTTGAGTGCTATCCCACGTGAAGTCCTGACAAAATGTTATAGGCACATTTGTCATACATCCCCCTTGCTGAGAATTTAGAAATGTAAATTACAAGTCATTAAAAGGGTACTTTGTTTCACATGGACCAAAAGCAGACTAAGAGATCCTTGACTTCCAGTAATTGTGTGAGATCAAAACCAGCCCTGTGTCCCATGGAGAAAAAAGCCCTTTAAAACCAAACCTTGGGCAAGATTCTACTATCTGTTTAATATCCATGCATTTCAGAGAAAGTAATTTAAGGTCTTAACCACAGCTGAAACAGACTTTGTTATGAAGCCTTTTGCAGCACAGATGGGCAACTCAAAACTTCAAGTGACTCTCAGTTGTCATTTGAACTGATGGTGTATATTTGCACTAATTGTTCTGACTCCACCATGCAAGATACCAGGGGTGTGAAAGGTTCACCATGAAGAAGCCACAAGTTTTGTGGTCCTGTGGCATCAATTCCTAAGAACTTTAAGCTTTTGTGATCTTTGTCTTTCTCCTTCCCTTACACATGTATGTTTTAACTTCTAAATGTATGTTTTAACTTGCTGAAAAATCCTAATCCTATAATAAAAACATCTAGTTACCTAAAATGTTAAATGCAATTCTACAACCTGAGAAATCAACCACAAAGGCCAGGAAAATGTGTATCCCTAGTGAGTAGCTGTCTGATAAGCTGAATACCAGGATTTTCATCTTTCATCTAGAGTGGCTACAGATCTCTACCAGAAATAACAATTTTCCCTATTACCTGTTTCTGAAAAGGAGAGGAAAAATCTTCATATAATTGTCATAAGACAATTCCTCTTGGTATTTATTAAAAGGCATTTAAAAATTCAGGTTTTCAGTCACATGACTCCACTTATTGGTCCAGATATGCTGGCACAGCAGTAAAACAGTAGCTGTCAAAATGGAAATCTGTAGTGTGAAGCCAGAACCTACCAGTAGGTAAGAAATAGAAAGGTGATATAATGCAGCTGAATGCACATTTTGCCAACAATCCCTTTTAAACATTCCTATGTAGTTTAAGCCCAGATAACAGCACTCAATGGTTAACTAATCAAAACAAAACTTAAATATTTAGAAAGAGCTGAAAAACTACGTATCTATGTCTCTGGTTAAAGCAATTCAGTGACCAAACCTTTGCACTTTACAGATCTGTCCAGTAATTGCCTCAGTGCTGCTACAATAGAGAATGAGCCAACATTGCTGGAACTGCCCCACAACTTGCAAAGGGTTAGCAAGTATTCTGTATAGCTTCTGGATTAAGATGTATAGACAGTAACTTACACTAAGTTAGCCACCTACGTACCATAAAACTCAAACGATAAGGAGCCTTGCGAAACCATTCTCCTGTTCCTGAAACCCCAGGAGGGCTTTAGGATGCACTCTCCTCACAATTCTTCCATTATTATAACATTCAGCTCTTTCAAATATAAATTGGAGCAATGACATAACAGTTACTGAGTCTCCTTTCAACTCTTGCTGCTGCAGCTTTCTCACCTCAGACAAAATCCTCACTTCTGTAAACGTGAAAACAAACCTGAGTTTGCATTATTTACTTAGTATTACATACTATATTTAACAGCATTTTAATTGAGCATAAAAGTTATTTTTATTTCCACCAAAAAATGTTCAGTCCTCCATACTTCCAGCATCTGATTCACATTTGAAAACACCTTCCATCTTTTTTCCTCTCTCCAGAGATAACAGTTGTAAAAGTGAAAACATGGAGGAAGGGCCACAAGAATGCAACACAGAATCCAGATCATGTGATCTGGAACTTGCAGGTGTCAAAACATGAGCACCAGAGTCTTTGTGCTGGTTTCTTCACAGTGTCTAGCATGTGACTGTGTTTTGGATTTGTGGTGAACACAGGGTTTATAGCATAGAGATGTTTTCATCACTGCTGAGCAGGGCTTACACGAAGCCAAGGCCTTTTCTGCTTTTTGTACTGCCAGCTGACAAGGAAGCTGGGAGCACCTGGTAGGCTGGGAGGAGACACAGCTGGCACAGGTGACCAGACTGGCCAAAGGGTACTCCATATCCTCAAGTGAGGGGAAGAAGAAGGAAGCAGGCAACATTTGGAGTTACGGCTTTTGTCTTCCCCAGTAACCACTGTATGTGAAGGGGGCCTGCTCTCCTGGAGATGTCTGAACACCTACCTGCCTGCCCATGGGAAGCAGTGAATTCTTTGTTTTGCTTTGCTTGTGTATGTGGCTTTTGCTTTTTCTATTCAACTGCCTTTATCTCCACCCACAAATTTTCTAGCATTTGCCCTTCTGATTCTCTCTCCTATCCTGCCAGCAGGGGAATGAGTGGCTGTGCGGGCTTTGGCTGCCAGCTGGGGTTAAACCATGACAGTCCTTTTTTGCGCCCAATGTCAGGCACAAAGGGCTCGAGATAATGGCATATTTGACTGGGATGCACTAGACTGCATTTACAGCTGCTAGTGTTGTTGAGTTAGTGATCAGCAGGCTACTATGCTCTCCATGGGGCTGGCTTTCCTGATTGTATACCAAGAGTCTTGTGCTTGTTAGTGGCCACTTTTTGCTTTTGCTGCTTGCTCAGTTCTGTACTGCTGATCACCTCACTGAATTGTGACTGGGAACATTTGGATAACAGCAATGCCCCTGGCCTGGCAGGTGGCCAGGGTGCTGCTGATGTTTTGTGCTGCTGTACTGGGCAGGCTGGAACTTGGGTCTGAACTTGAGCTGAAAGGACTGTGACATATGAATCAGTCCAACAGAGGAGATATGTACCTGCAGCCCATGGAAGATCTCATCCTGGAGCAGCTGGATGCCCGAGGGAGGATGTGACTCCATGTCTTTCATTCAGATACCATTTGTTACATGTGACAAACTTCCCGGGAAAGACAGTGGACAGTCAGTCACACTGCTGAAGGCATTTCCATCAACTGCAACTGAGCTGCAGAACTGTCCACAAACTGTGAGACTCTTTCTTCGTCAGCTCTTCAAAAAACCCTCAGGGCGATCTGCCCTCTGCCAGAACCAACAGGGAATGAATAAGCTCTTGTCAACCTTACAAAAGCAGAGAAAAAACCAGCAACCTGGAGAAATCAGGCCTAGCAGAACTCTCCTTTTCTCCCTTTGTACTCATGTAAACTGCACTAAAAGAACAGACCTCAATGTAAACAGCCCTTAAAATGAAGACTGCCATTAGAGGGACAAAAGAGCATATAAGCTTGTAGCAGAAGAAGAAATAGTTCAATTAGGAAACAAATGGATGCATTAATAGTTAACAGAAAGGAGAGTGAAAAACAATAGTTTGAACAAAGGAGAATTATTCAGACAGGGAAAACAAACTTGAACTCATTGAATAAACATATAAAAACATTCCTCCAATACAGTAACTCCAGTATTTTAAACTGAGCTTATTTTGACATGCTGACCATACCACACTTACCATAGTAAACCAGAATAGAATCATAAAGAGAAGTCCTGATATTCTAACCTAGCCATAACACTTCTTTACCTTTACAACTTTTCAGTAATTAGGTGCTTTATCCATTAGAACCAGCAAACAGCACAGAGGTTCAAAAGTACCTGCTACTAAAATGCAGAAGACATTCATAACTAGATTTCATCAGCCATGTTTCTCACATTTGATATGTTCTGAATTTGTCTTACTGTGTTTGCATTTGGGATCAGTCTCATTTCAAGAAGGAAAGATTCCACTCATACTTGTGGCAGAAATTATGATGGAAACATGAGCCTGGCACCTCTGAAGTTTCCTTAACCTGCTATGTGTGGTCATGTAAAACTACACTTTCAAGTCTGAATGACTTCAGTCAACGACTGAAGATTGCTCCAATTTCCCAGTTCAAAATAGTTCACAACATTCTCAGCAGGATAACAGAGTTTGAAAACTTGTACAGAAATAATTATACCTTTAAAGGCCTCACATTCCATTTATTTTCATTTCCTTGTCACCATTACATCTAGTGTTCTGTATACATGTAGGAACAGAGGGAAGAAGTTAAACGTCTAGCAAATACAAATATGCATTATCTTCCACAACGAAATGACTGTTCACAGAAAAAATATCTGCAATTATCAACCTTTTTTTTTGTTTGGTTTGGTTTCTGTTCAGGGGTTTGTTTCGGTTTTGTTGGTTTGGTTTGTTTGTGGTTCTGCTTTTATGTTTCACTGACAATGTTGCAGTAAGGAAAGATTTCCAAAGTTTAACTGTTCAGATTTTTTTTTCACTGCATAATCTAATAATGTGTCACAGTTCAAGAAAACCTCATAGTACATACCGAGTATCATTCTATCATTCTAAACTTTGCATCAAAGAACAGGTAGTTTTGCAAACTTTGACCAAAATGAAAAGCAACACCATTACATCACTATCTCGTCTGTTGGTGTCTTAACACTGTAACATGACACAAATTTAAAGGACAAGGACTCTAGTCAGAAAAATCCAGTGGACAACAACAGCCTGAGAGACTTCAGCACTTACAACTGAATTCTTTGCTGTGACCTAATCACTGCTGTGACATTTGCTGGTTTATTAAAAACAGAGACAATTTGGTCAGCAATAGGCAAGAGCTGAAAGGTCTAAATTACTAAGGCAACAAAATAATCTCACTATGAGGCAAGCTCCACTTGTGCATGGGTCTTGACAACCTCACTTCTGTAGTTTTAGAAATTAGAGGCTGCAACTGTCCATCCCCCCTTGCTGGAGAAGAAAATTCCTTACACATCAGGTGCTTATTTTAACAGTACAGAATATTAGCACAATTCACTGAAGAAGACAATTATTATGGTAATTTATGCTTAATGCAGAAGAGCAAGGAGAAAACTCTTCAGGAAAAAAGGCAGGTTTCATGAGAGCTAGATCCACCAACTTGCCTGACAGACAAAATTCTCAACTGTTTTTATTACAGCAAACATTCGTAAGATCTCTCAAAATTATAGTCTGTATTCAAATTCATTAAGATTTATACTATAATCAGGAGAGCCAAGAAAACATTTGCTAAATTGGCAAACTAACTGCTTAACTGAATCTCAAAGAAAGTAAGCAATTACTACTTTCCCTTACTACAAGTAACTCAGCATCTGCTGCAGCACTAAAGAAAGACTCACATGCTCCAGCTAGCAGAAGCTTCCCTTTCCAGCCCTGCCCATAGTAATTTTGCCATACATGCAAGTCTGTCTCTCTGGGGGCAGACATGTAGAAAACACATACTTGAAGAGAAGTTAAATTGTTCTTCCCTATCTAGTCCTGGTAATGGTACTCAACAGTTTCTAGAAGAAGACAGCTCTGCATTTAGACCTTTGCACAAAGGTCTTCGCAATCCCTTAAGAACTGATGTCAGCATTTATAGGTAATGGAAGATTGCTAGTCAAAATACAGAAGTTGATACAGAAAACAAACAGCTAGCCAGCTAGCTCTTGCCAACTTCAAGTAAAAAAGAGCACTAATAAAAAGGTGAAACAAAGTAATAGACTTAGTAAAAAATAAAATCTGTAGAAGAATTAAGCAGTACATCAGCTTTTTGAGTTTTTCGTGGAAAACTAGTCTGAGAGCAGACAAATAACGATGAAATGGCTTTCATGACACAAGGAGTCATGACAGCGTTTCACAGGGACATAATGGTTCTATGACATACTGCAAAACTTTACTACTTCACTAGAGAAGATCAGAAAGCAGCACAGAAAGTAATGGCAGGTCTTCCATTAACTAAAGCTTTTTGTATTTATGTCTTACTCATTCTGTATGAAAAGGTATCCATCATTAGAAACATTACTAAACTTACAGAATAATCAGAGGACTGATAATCAGCATTCAAAGCTGTTACCAACAAAACTGTTTAGCCCCACACTGATAGAACTATTCAAATGCTGCAGAAAGAACATATTCTCTAAAAAGGCTCAAACTAAACAGGGTCTGACAGTCCACACAAGGCATGAGTAAATAAATAAACACTATCTCTGCTACTTATCATAATAATTCTATTCCAGGTATACTTTAGAGTTTTCCCACAGGGGTTTTTAAAAGCAAAATCCCTTTCATAGACTCTTATTGCTTCCTACAACAAATTTCAAACACTAGATGGATGTATGACGTGCAGTAAAAGAGATGAAAATCTTTCAGTGCAAAATATTAACTACTGAAGCCTGCTAGTAGCATCTACAGGCTTGAATTTGGTTCCTCTCTGCAACTCACTGAGAACTACTTTTGGAGATTGAACTGCCCGAAGAGTCAATCAAAACAGCTTACCAACATTAATACAAAGGCAGTATTTCTTTACCGAGATGATATGTACACTGACTCTGCCTCACTCCCTCCATTCTTCAAAACACAGCTTAATAATCATCACAATAAACATGCATCAATAGAAGTCTGGCTGACAAGGCCAGAAAGCACCATGGCTCACAGAGATCTCAAAACAGCAAATCTTGGGCATCAGAAAGACTTTTTGTTCTCAGGATTGACCATGTGTACATTCTCCACGTCCTCAAAAGAAGTCATTTGGCGGGGGGGGGAGGGCAACCAAGCTCATTCCTTTGGTTTTGGATTAAAGCTGGAAGAAGAGAGCTGAATTTTGGGTTTTTTTCAAGTTGAATGCTAAAATTGTCAAACTCTGCAGATGGTGATAATGGATGAGTAAGTCGAAAAAAGGTTACTTATCATGGGAAGCCATAAGTGGCTAAGAAATCCAGAGGAAAAGGAAAAGCAGCTCATCTTCCTGGGTCTTCACTCCTTCAGTGAATACACCTTTTGGTAACATCAGGTCTAATAATGGAGACTAGAGAAGAGGATTCCAGGACCTTTTCACATATGATTATACTCTGGATTTCCCCATTCTGAAGATGAAACAAATGTTTATGACACTTTCAAACACCTCCAGAAATTCAATTTGCTGTCAACTCCTGCTTGTGGCTGGAGAATAAATGCCCTGACAGAGCACCAACTTTGAAAGTCTTCCTGAGGTTCCAATATGAAGGTCATTTGACCCATCTAGTGGAGTGATGGAGAGAGGAACTGAAACCTGGAGACAGCATGCACTTTCTCTTCCCAAAGGAAAGTAGCAAAAATAATTCAGTTGAAGACCATAATCCCTTTACATACTTGATCACAGAATAGCTTATATACAGAATTAGTCCTACATTTATTTCCATATCATGGCATTGAAAATTCAGTAAGCAAGAAGGGCAGGGTAAAATACAACTTTGTTCAAAAAAACAAAAAAACCCACCAAAACCAAAGGGAAACAAACCATGGCATTATCCTGCCTGTATGTGCAAAAATTCATCCAAATTCAAGCTGCTGTTAGTCAGAAAATCATAATCATGCAATGTAAGAGCTATTATTTTTTAGGAAAAATAACTTTACATAATTTGAGTAGCTGTCACAGAGTATAGCAAATGAATTCAGATGAACAATTTCCTGTGGTGGCACTTAAGATTATATCTAAAAAGTTACATTAAAAATTACTGCAACTAATATGGCACTTCTTGCAGCTCCATATTTTGAAGATAATAAATGAAACCTTCAAGTGCCAAGATTCACTTAATACCATGTGAATTAAAATGCACAGACTAGTAACTTCCACCAAAATTTTTAAGAATCTGAAAAGTAAAGTGAACTGAAGAAAACGGCCCTATTAGCTACCCAGAATCCTTTTTACCTGGTCTGGTGCCATTTATGTTACCTCAGACACAAGCCTATACAAGTCTAGACTACTTCTCTTGTGACCAATGGTCAAAGAAAGGATGAATGAAGCACTTTACTAATGTAAACACAAGTCTTCTGCAATTGTTACAGAATAACCTGATCTTTGGAGTGATTTCTACCTCATTCTACTCAGTCAAGAAAGAGAAGTACAACATTAGAAATGCAAAATTAATAAACTGGTATGCAAATAAACTATTTATTCTGGTGCCACCAAACATAACACTACTATTAACAAGTATATGTGTTATTAAAAAGCACACTTCATTTAAACTCCTCTTAGTCAATAATAGTTACATTGAAACTTTCATTAAAATAATGTATTAAACTGTGGTATTTCAATGACAGAAGAAGTATAGATGGATTTTTCACGGGTAAAAATACAAAAATTCTGGGCATCTCTCTGCAATTTGTCTGAGAACTTTCTTCTACCAAGATTTTAAATAAAAATCTGTAAAATAATCATGATCTTATGGTAACCCAATATAAAAAGCATGATCTTAAAGCATAACTTGATTTAAGATGCAAGGCTACTTTGCAATCAGTTTAAGAAAACCGCTACAGGAGAAGATAATTAGTTATTTCATTCAACAACTTACACAAATGCATGCGAATGTTACTAAAAATGGTAAGTAAATACTTACATTATCTCTAAGAACATGGATTTCACCCATGTAATGTTTTTACTACTCTCTTTCCACACCAAAGAACTTTTCCACAAGTGCAGACTTTTGCACAGGACTAGAGCAACTTACACTTGTGGATAAGAAATTCTAAGTGAGCATTGAGCAAGTGGTGGAGTTATGCTTGCTTTCCCTAAAAAAGATTCAGTAAAGCTTAAAAAATACACAGTAAACAACCAGCTAAAAGATTGCTAAAGAAACAAAGACTAATCACTTGCTGTAGCACTGCAGCTGGGGAGGGCTTTCCTAAGTGCAGACAGAAGCAATCATGTAAACTCCGTACATTAGTTTGGGGTCTGTTGTTACAGTAAAATCAAAAGTGAGCAATTCAGATCTACAGAAAGCCCTGTGAGACTCAGCTATCAGCCAGAAGCAGCAGAGAGCTCAGCTGCTGCTGGCTGGTAGGGAGGAGGTTATTCCCCAAGAATTCACATGGTAGGAATACACAGGACTCTGCAGGTGCACGAAAATAGCCAGGATGAAATAATATAAACATGGGACTTGTGAGAGAGAGGTTCTAACCAACTGACATATCTAGAGTGGTGGTGTGTAACTCTTTTAGCCAATAAGCTGTAGTCCTAACCCGATATAAACTGTGTGCTATGTCTAATAAAAGGTCTTCACTATGAATCTCATAGATTGTGTGGAGTCCAGTTCTTCAGGTGTTTATTTTTAGTTTACTTTAACGGTCCACATCTTAGGAGGAAAGGAGCAACTTCAAAGACGGAAAAAAAACCATTTCAAGCATTAAGAAGACTGGCTTGAATACAATGTGTTTGCCCTCTCTTTAAGTGAGCAAATAGTATTAGAAGTATCTTTAACAGATACAGATTTAACAAAAGCCACACTTTGAAGTGTAAGTATTTTGATACAGAAACCAGGGCATATGCATTCTTAGCAGTGTGCATGGCTAGGTACTTAAACAAGCATATAAAAAATTTCCTTACCTCATCCTATTTTGAATCCTGAAATCAATATCCGAGTCCTTGGGTCTAGAACATCATTTATATTTTAGGCAAAAACATAAATGAGACAAAATCCAGTTATTATCATAAGGAAATAATATGAAATACAATCATCTGAAATGCAGGGTTAAGATGCCAGATCATTCTGACCTTATCACCAAGGCAGAACTTAAACTACCAAATGTCTCTACTTCTAAATTATATTTTTCCTCTGAAGGAACAAAGCATAACACTACGTTAAAAAAAAAACAAAAACAAAAACAAAACACCTGAAAAACAAAAAATACACAAACCCAACCAAAACTCCCAAACCTAATAAAACTTCCATTCCTCAAATTTATTCTATTGACTACCACTGCTTAGTACAACAAATAAATTTTTTATAATAAAGACACCCATTTTGTCTAATAAGTTAAAATTTGGCAGTGTCCTTTAACTAAGTAATCAACTGACCTCTGTTTTTTATGCCAATCTATGATTCAAATTAATAGTTCAGATACAACAAGAAATATCAGAGTTACTCAAAGAGTATATAGTGTAGCCAGCTGTATTGTAGCTCTTAGCTTGTTCTTTC
>VWZD01010875.1:40888-115980 GCA_013396695.1 Sakesphorus luctuosus | reverse complement strand
GCTCGGCCCGGAGTTTAAAACAAAGAGGCGGAAATAGCCGAGCGCGGCCCGAGCGGAGCCGAGCGGGGGCGCCGCGCTCGCGGCGCATGCGCGAGGGGCGCTCACCCGGGCACGGCGCCGGCAGCCCCCTCCTCCTCCTCCCCTGGGCAGAGGGGCCGGGAAAGGGGTCCCCGGGCCCCCGGCAGGCCTGGAGGCCATCGCCGCACCGGCCACGGAGTCACAGACTGTTCTGAGCTGGAAGGCTCGCAAAGGGAATCGTCGAGTACAACTCCTGGCCCTGCACAGGACCATCCTCAAGAGTCACACCATGTGCCTGAGATCATTGTCCAAACGCTTCTTGAACTCTGGCAGGATTGGTGCTGTGACCACTGCCCTGGGAAGCCTGTTCAGTGCCCAGCTACTCAATGTGCGAAGAGTCTTTTTCTAATACCCAACCTTATCTTCCCCTGACACAACTTCAGGCCATTCCCATGGGTCCAGTCACTGGTCATCAGAGAGCAGAGATCTGTGCCTTGTCCCTTCTCTTCCCCTCACAAGGAAGTTGTAACTGCAATGAGGTCTCCCCTCAGCCTCCTCCAGGCTGAATAGACCAAGTGACCTCAACTGCTCCTCCTACAGCTTCTCCTCAAAGTCGTTCACCTCCTTTGGATGCTCTCTAACAACTTATCTTTCCTCTATTGTGGTACCCCAAACTGCCCACAATATTCAAGGTGAGGCCTCACCAACAAAGAGCAGAAGTAGTAGGTCCCTGGGTTGCCTGGACATGAAAAGTCCATCCGACTTGTAAGCAGGAGGGTGAGGTCAGTGAAAGTGGTTGGCTTTCCAGCAGGATATGGCTCTGCAGTGCTCCAAGCTGCCTCCTCTCTCTCAAAGGTTTTCCTCAAAAGCACACAGGTGTGTTTGCAATCAATGAGCACAGAAACTTGAATTGGAATTGGGCAGAAGGTGAAACTTGAATGGAAATATTGGTGGCAAGACACACAACTTGGTGTCAAACTTCAGGTGACTCAAAACACTCCCAGCTGGTGAAATGACAAAGTTTCTGCCTTCCCAAAGATGTGAGGTCTTAGGTCAAGGAGTATGCACAGAGCTTGGGAAGCCCATTCTAAGTTCAAGTTCATACCAACTAGCTGAATGCTAAACTTGTAAAGAAAAGTACCTAAAAATTCATCTGTCCAAACTGATAAGATACCAAAACAATCTTTATCATTCCCATATATGCCTATTTTCTTGAATAAAGCACAAAGGTAGCTAATAAAACGAATAAAGCACAAAGTAGACAAATATATGACAAAAATTGTTCTAACTTAAGACTAACCATAATACGGTGTTCAGAAACAACAACATTGAGAGCTAGTATTTCCAGTAATTCGTCAGAGCAATAAAGCTGTATCGACCTGTAGGTCCAGACTGTTTGCATCCAATAGTGCTGAGAGCATGTCGGTACTATTGCAAGGCTGCTCCCCAATTATTACCTTTTCAAGGTCACAGTGACCAGAGGAGTCCAGTACTGGAGAATGGTAAATATTTCACTTATCCTTGAAAACAGAAAGAAAGGTGATTCAGGGAACTACAGCTCTCTGAAAAAATCATGGAGTAATCAAAGATCTCAAAGCTAGGCTCAAACATCTTACAGCCTAAAACCAAGGAAGCCAGACATTGACCAGCTTTTGTCTTCCACACAGATGTATCATGAACAAATCATTTGAGTATCCTACTCTTATGGGAAATGTCTGTAAGATTTGGGTGTTATCGGAACACATACACAGAATGGATCAGTTTGGATGGGACCTCTGGAGATCGCCCAAGACAGCCTCCCTGCTCAAAGTAGAATAAGGCAGAGCATGCACTGTTTTTCCTTTAGTTATCACCAGACCAAGTGCTGCCATTCTCACTTTGTAGGTTCTGCATGAACATCCTAATGACTGAGTGATAACTTCATTCTTGCTCAGGAACTGCTGGAAAACAATCTTCTGAATGTTAATTTTACCACCATTACATTGTGACTTCACAGATGTGGTCTATTAATCCTCTGGTGTAAAAACAAAGACCTAGAGGTCCCTTATAGGAGGATATGGCTGCATAGATGACAGGCCAATCAACCAGTGAAACTGGCTTGGCAAGAGACAATTTGAAGGTTCACTGCTCCAGAAATTCAGACATTCTGACAATTCAGACAATTAATCAGCATTTTATTGTAGATGTACTTTGGTTTAAGCATAATACATAAGAGTTTTTAACTCCATAGCTGTTATGTAACCGCCTTCATCTGTAAAATAGTAGGATATTTCTCTTTCTTTCAATAACTTTTAGTCTTTGGGGTTTCCCCCTTTTGATACCTTGATATCTTTCCCTCTTTTGTCCCTGCTAGAGAATTCATAAAGCATGCTCTCAATCTCTAGCTGAACAGTTTTATTTCTAAACTGATCTGCAGCATTTTTGTAGGATAGAAGGATGCCATAAAACTCAGAGAGATTTAAACCCAAGAGATAGATATTTAACTATAACCTCAGTCATTCCAACACACTTGAGCTCTTCAATCCTCACAGTTACTCGGCTTTCAAGTTCCTCCATTTCCCATGGAAAAAAAAAATCCTTCATTTTCTCTCTAATCTCAAAATCAAATAAATGAGGTTCATTCTCTAGCCAAATCCACTCAAGTGTACAAGACAAACTGATGCAGCAATCATTTGGAAAAGATGAAATAGCAAATACAAGCCATTTAAGTATCTCTAGATTTACAAATATTCCCACTGCTAAGTGAAAGATTAATGCTGCTGCCAGAGCATATAACTGTTAGCAAGCAATTAGAAACTTCCAGTTACGAATTCTTCTTCACCAGAAGATCTCTTAGTGGTCCAAAGATGAACATTAGATAGAAAAGTGGAAATAGTGAGGGATTTAGTAACTCAGAAAATAAGAATCTGTTTATTGTGACTAACTACTTATATAAACAGAGCTTAGATCCTTTCAGTGATTTGTTTTTCAGACATGAAAGCTTCAGCTTTTAAATGATGACATTTAGACTGAGAGCACCAGGTAGCAGGGAGAGGCAAACCAGAAACCCTCAGTCAGTTCCTAGGTCTGCATGTAGGATGTTCCTTTCTCAGAACTTGAACCTTGCTCCAATAAGAGGAAAGGAACCTACTGCATTGTGCAAGTCTGTATGTTGTCCCTGTGACTATCAGCTGTAGTTACTGCACTAAGGCTGAGAAGGATGTTACATTCCTGACTGGTGCAGATCTTTATGACCATCAGTCATCATTTGGCTCTAACATATCAGAATGAACACTGATGAGAAAATTGGTGAGATTTACAGATGTACAGAACACTGATGAGGTATTTGATTGCCTGCACATGTATAAACCACAAATATCAACACTTAAATTTCAGTAATTCAGTTTCAGGCACACTTCTAGACAACCTGTACAAAATCAAAATCAGAGGTGGAAAACCAGAAGTAAATTCTGGAAAGAGGAGAAGGCTACAGATAAAGTGATATTTAGAAAAAGGGGTAAAAAAATATTCTTGAGTATTCAGCACATGCTTGAGTATTCAGTCTATGAGGTGAGGTGGGATCCACCCAAATGTACTGAGGGAGCAGGCAGAAGGGCTCACTCACCCAGTTTCGATCATTTACCATCAGTCCTGGCTAAATGAGAAGGTGCCAGTTGACTGGAGGTTGACCAGTGTGACACCTATCTACAACAAGGGCTGGAAAGACAATCCAGGGAACTACAGGTCTGTCAGTCTGGCATTGGTGTCAGGGAAGGACACAGAGCAGATCATCCTGAATGCCATTATGCAGCACATACAGGATAACCAGGGGATCAGGCCCAGCCAGAATGGATTTAGGAAAGGCAGGTCTCATTTGACCAACCTAGTCTCCTTCTATGACAGGATGACCTACTTGGTGAATAAGGGAAAGGCTATGGGTGTTATCTATCTAGACTTTAAGTAAAGCCTTTGACACCATCTCCCACAGCATTTTCCTGGAGAAACTGGCTATTTATGGCTTGGATAGGCATACTCTTCACTGGTAAATATCTGGCCGAATGGCTGGGCCCAGAGAGTTGTGGTGAATGGATTCAAATCCAGCTGGCAGTTGGTCACTAGTGCTGTCCCCCATGGCTCATTATTGGGACCAGCCCTGTTTAACACCTTTATCAATGGTCAGGATGAGGGGATTAAATCTACCCTCAGTGAGTTTGACAATGGACAGGAGTGCTGATCTGCTGGAGGGTAGGAAGTCTCTGCAGAGGGATCTGGGCAGGCTGGATTGATGGCCTAAGGCCAGTGGTAGGAAGTTCAACAAGGTGAAGTGCCAGGTACTGTCCTTGGGTCACAACAACCTTGTGCAGTGCTATGGGCTGGGGCCAGAGTTGCTGGAAAGCTGTCCAACAGAAAAGGACCTGGTTGACAGCCAGCTGAACGTGAGCCATCAGTGTGCCCAGGCGGCCAAGACAGCCAATGGCATCATGGTTAGGATTATTATGTGGGCTGAAGTGCACATACTTCCTTCCATGGGAAGACACATTTAGTCCATGCTTTGGTGTCCAGCATGGCATAGGGATTCCTTAGGCCTTTAATAGTCTCCTTTTTAGATCATTCTTCGGCATCCTTGGACTTTTCCCCCCTAAGCTTTCCATTTCTCCTCAAGGCTGCCCTATACCATTTTTTACAATGGCATTGCATGAGATTTATGAATTGTCTTGGAATTAGCTGGACATGTCAAGTATGCTCTCTCAGGACCTGTGGATGCATTTCATCAGGTCCCATGGACTTATGAACATAAATCTAGGAATGTATCAAAAATGTATCAAAAGTAGTGTAGCCAGCAGGCCCAGGGCAGTGATCCTTCCCCTGTACTCTGCGTTGGTGAGGCCACACCTTGAGTATTGTGTTGAGTTCTGAGCCCCTCAGTTCAGGAAAGGTTTTGAGGGGCTGAAGTGGGTCCAGAGAAGAGCAACAAGGCTGGTGAAGGGACTGGAGCACAAGTGCTGTGGGGAGAGGCTGAGGGAGCTGGGGGTGTTTAGCCTGGAGAAGAGGAGGCTCAGAGGTGACCTCATCACTGTCTAGAACTACCTGAAGGGAAGTTCTAGCCAGGTGAGAGTTGGTCTCTTCTCCCAGGCACTCAGCAATAGGACAAGGGGACACGGGCTTAAGCTCTGCCAGAGGAAATTTAAGTTGGATATCAGAAAAAAATTCTTTACAGAGACAGTAATGAGGCATTGGAATGGGCTGCCCAGAGAGGTGGTGGATTCCCCATCCCTGGAGGTTTTTAAGGTGAGATTGGACGTGGCACTGAGTGCCATGATCCAGTAAATGGACTGGAGTTGGACCAAGTGTTGGACTTGATGATCTTGGAGTTCTTTTCCAACCCAATCAATTCTATGATTCTATTCTATTCTATGAAAGCATAATTCCTGATAAATATGGTCACTTCATAACTCATCCACATGGAGTTGGGCATGTAGTCAGGAAAGAGCACCACAAGTTTTGTAGATTTATGATCAGCTTTCTTATGGCAGGAAAAACATCAGGACATCCTGATGAAATGCTAAAGTTTGTCAGACCAGTGACAACAGCAGATGTGATAGAAGGCAAATGTTTCAAGACGATGTTACAGCTTTTGAGGTGTAGTATACTGTTTATCTAGGAATCATTAGAGAGAAATATGAAGCAAAAAAGCTCAAGAAGACTCATTTACTACCATCAAGACCTCAAGAATTCATATGTTCAACTTCTGATCATATCTGTTTGGGAGACTAGCAGATTCCTACTGCACCAGCCACAGTCACAAACAGCTATCTCACTCTGAAGAAATACTGTACCTGTAGGCACAGGGGGAAACCATGTTCTGAGCAGCTGTTGGGATCAAATTGGAATTCCCATTGTGACTGTGTTCAAAGGGCTACAGGGATTCTGCATGAGACCTTCTATGCTAAGTGACACAAAACCATCCCATGCAATAACTCGATCTGCATCGTGTAGGTGGTTCTCCCAGCTTTCTCAAAGCAGGAAGTACTTACACCATCACATCATTACCATGAAGCTCCCCTGAAGCATGTGAGAGACTCAACTTCAGGCAAAGACTCTCAGGACTGAAACAGGTTCAAATGTTTCTATGTGAAGGACAAACAGGATGTATAAAACCTGTTTGATTAAACCAGTTTGGTAGTGATCTGGACCTATCAAGATCTGTACCCAAACCTATGAAGTACCTTTTATAATTTAAGAATGTTACACAGTGAAAAATAACCACTTTCCCCCAGTGAAGGGAAGGCACTTCACTTTATTGTAAGTCAGTTTCTTACCAGTTGATTTTATGATCCTGTCTCATGGGGGAACCAGTATCCTGCTTCTATGATATTTAGTTGGAAGCATTTACATTAGGAAGGAGGAAGAGATATAGCCTGAGACAAAGAGAAATGTTTAATGGTGAGTGTAAGTACTCAAAGCAGCTATTTCTTTCAGCTAGGATACTGATACACTTTTGTGGGATAATTGTCCAAAGACAGTCTTAGTCATCTCAATTCAAGGCAAATCTCATGTAAATATTGACATTGGAAGTGTTTGAACTGTACTATTCTTTATAATCAGAGTACCTACTCATAAATCTTTACCTCATTCTTCCACTTCCCTATTTGCTACTGTGTAATATTTTTCCTTTTTCTCTAAGAGAAAGAATATCTGAAAATGCAGGGCTAAGTAACAGGTAATCAAGGACAAGGTCCAGTCATCCCATGAACTATTTACAACATGAGGTGCCGTAGAGTTTGAACCTTCCCTGAACCCTGTGACCTCTGGGGATTTGGTGGGAAAGACAGGGAGCAAGAGGAAAACTTAGCCTCAGCAGGAAGAAAATTGCACTGTTTTTTGCAGAGATGACTCTGTTATCATGCTTGAGAATTTGCATTTAAGGTTGTCTGATTGCCAAGTCAAACAGAGCCCTGCTGCCATGTACCCAAAAAGAAAAGGACAATCTCTCCCAAGGAAAGAAACAGTAAATCAGCAATTGAGATACACACAAGTTGAAATCTCAGTGTTTTCCACAGATTTCCCCTGTTGTACTGGCTCTACTACTTCCATGCCTTTAGCTCTCAACTAGATGAGGAGGTAGAAGAATGACTGACCTTTTATTCCTCCTGTCTGATCAAAGGTTTCCAAACTTTTCTGTGGTACTACTAGGTCAGCATGAGGGAAAAGGTTGTAGTCTGTTGTGGCAGAATATTACTCAGAAATGGCTTGCACACCATCGAAAGGACATAAAATTTAGGAAATCCTGAACTACAGGAAGAGGAAGCTAGAGAGATTCTGGATTCTTAGGTCTAACAATTTAATGGAGAAATATTTGAACCCTAACAGTCAAGTCAGTGTCACTCTCTGGAATACAATTTTTGTCCTAGGTGACGTTTTGAAAGTCTTTAAATTTCAAACACATGGCAAGATTTAAAAAATATGGGGCAGAAATTCAGATCATCCCTTGGAATTTTGCAGGGTTGGTGGGCTGGTAAACGGTAGCTGAGATTCCAAATATGCCTTGAAATTATTGCAATGAACAACTGCTCCTTTTAAGAGGAAGAGTGGTACACCAGAAATTAATTTTTTTCCAGAACTCTTTCAAGAGTTAGAAATTACACCAGCTTAACATTTCACAGACATGAAAGTGGCTTCCAGTTTTCTAGCAATTCAGAAAATGTTTCATGCTATGAAGAATGACGGGAAAACAGCTGACACCATAAAGGAATACTATATATTGACCATGCCATTATCACCTCATCCATCAAGAAAACTAAACAAGAGTGAAGAATAAAACAAAATAAAAGGTGCTTTTGAAAATATTAAATACAATGTAGTTAAATTTAGTCTGATTTTCAGTTTGGTAACATTTTACCTCCTTTATATATTTGTCCAACTCTTTATTTAGCAGGATTGCTTCATGTATTCATATACATAACAAAAGAACAACAGTTCTGTCCTGGTCTTGGCTGGGATAGAGCTAATTTTCTTCTTAAGACTGGTGCAAAGTTATATATAAACATACAAAACTTTTTTAAAAATGTCATTTTCCTGGCAAAGGGCTTTAATTGTAATTAAATCTTGATAGCTACTCTCAAGCTTTGGGAGCAATACAAATTGTCCACTTTCTGAATAGCTTCCTTGTTTAGGTCAATACAGTTAATTACTGGTGATGAGAAGCAAATGGTCATGGCAATTGGCCATTCTTGGTAAAATAGGAATCACCTTTGCTGCAAAAGCAGGATTGACAACTGGAGGGCAAGGGTGGCCACCACTTCATCTGCATTTAACCATAGTCTTGGTATTTGCTACCTCTTGAAGACTTTTACCCTAGGCAGAAGGAGGTTATATTTAAATTATTAAGTAGTTACACATTTTTTGTCTGCACCGCTGGAAAAATAAGGTCCCACACCCAAGTCATGGACAGAGTTCCTACAATCCACTCCCTGAATTCAAGCAGACATTATTATAAATCAGGCCAAGCACCATTGTTAAGTAGTGCACACCTCAAAACCAATGCCACACTTACTCTTCCTTAAGAAGCTCATTTAAAATATTTCTCCTTTCTTCCTGTGTCTTCCCTGTTTTGCTTATATTTGATTTCTGCTTTGGAGGAGTTCTGCGCATGACTGTGTTTTCATCTGGACATGTGCAATGACTTGAAATGAAGGAACATTTGCATTTATTTAATACACTGGTTGCAGTGAGACCTCTAGTAAGTTCTGCTTGCTGCCACACCAACATGTAGAGTTTCCAACAGTTCCTTAAGGATGCTTCAGTTTCAGCCTTAAAAGAAGTTGTGCAGTGGACACTTGCTGGTCTTTCTGAATGGGAGCATAGTTCTCAGTAGACATGTTTGGTCACAGGTCAGATGATAAATAACTTATCTGCTTCAACATAAAATGCTTTTGAAATATTCTCAGCCAAAATAAAAGCTGAAATTTTTCACCTTAATTGAAGACCAGCTCTGTTTCAATGAATGCATCTCAAATTGAAAGAACAGGTCTGCTTTATTAAGTTTATGTGCTACAAGATCCCAGATCAGGTTTTGTAGTTCTACAAATAGAAAAGGGTTTGAAAAAAAAGGGTTATTTTTGGAGGCTATATGTGGACTTCCCTTGGTTTCCTAAGGTTTATTACACCTTAGAACAAGGAGCCAAACTAATTTGTAAGGCCTCAACTCTGAATGAGATCCTAGATACTGAAGAAGAACAAAAAAATGCTTTTTCTAAGTAATACAGACACCTAGCACTGATCAGCAAGAGGTATACATGCTAATCTTCAAACTACTGAAGAAATTTAGCCAGAATTGCTACACTGCACACCATAGGCAATCTGGACAAGCTGCTACAACCATAAGACTTCCTGTCAATTTATTTCTGACTATGGAGACAGGTGTCGGTGTTTCTACTGACAGCTTGAGGACTTCTATTTGAAAATAACAAATTATAAGACTATGAAGGGACAGAATTAGCTGGAAGCCATGGAGAAAAATTGAATTCCAACAGAACGAGTTGCTAAACCGGGCAAAATCACAGAATTGTTAGGATTGGAAGGGGCCTCTGGAGATCATCCAGTCCAACCCCTCTGCCAAAGCAGTCACCCAGAACAGGTGACACAGGAATGTCTCCAGATGGGTTTGAAAGTTTTCAAAGAGGGAGACTCCACAACCTCCCTGGACAGCCTGTTCCAGTGCTCTGCCTCAATATAAAGAAGTTCTTCCTCATGCTGAAGTGAAACTTCTTGTTATTCAGTTTATGGCCGTTGCTCCTTGTCCTGTCACTGGGCACCACTGAAAAGAGTCTGGCACCACCTTCTTGACACTCAACTTTGAGATACTTATATGCATTAATGAGAACCCCTCTCAGAAGGCCAGGAGATAATAGAAATCATGTTCTAAAATGAGTTCTGAGCACTGTCAGGTTCAGCTGACAAGCTTATGTCTCCAATGACAAATCCGAAAAACAGAATTCTGGAAGCTTACATGGAAAGTGCAACCTAAGAACAGACATTCCATCAGCCTAATAAGATGAAAGATAAGAGATATAGAAAAGGCTCGCATGTTATAGAAAAGGCTACATATCAAGGGCTTGGCAACTGCCAAATAAAATAAAGAGGATTTTAAGATAAACTTTTAATTGACTGTAGGCTTGGGAAGTTCTCAGGTGATGACCCTTCTGATTACAACACTCGTGAACTGCATCAGCCTTTCTTCCCTACTCCAAACCAGAGTTTCACCCTATTTTGTAGTGTCAACAGCACTTTGCCTGGAAAGACACTTCTCATGAGTCCTTCCTCCTCCTTGCAAGGCAAGTTAGTTTATGCATTATTTCATTCCAGCATAGATCAGTCTATCTGAGAGAACTAGCTAAGCTAACATGCTTGTAATATTCAATAGCAAGAGTTTGAATCAGCAAGCTCATTTCCAGGGATGAGCAAACCACGTTTCTCTTTGCCTAGGAGAATTACTGTCCTTATTTCTAATGTGGATTTGCTATGATCACTCCTTGCCTAAGAGGCTGAAGTAAAGCTGAGTCTTTTTCCTCACTGATGACAAAGAATGCCTGAATATATACGTGCTGTGGAAAAGGAAGAAGGTGGTTAACACTTTTATCCACTTTCCTATGGTAATCCAGCCCCATCATGAGCATCACTTCATGGAGTGGTGTCAACTTGCTCATAATTCGTTTCTCCAGACAGAGCAGCTAGCATCAAACAGGATTGCCCCTAGATGCCACCTGCTATAGTGGCCAGGAGAAGCTGCTGTGATGCCTTTTCCTCTGTGTCTGACTGTTGGGGTCTAAGGGCACAATATAGCAGACAGTCTGTGTCTGCTCTGTGGAGCAGGAGGAACCTAAGCAATCTAAGCCATAGGTGTGGGATTATAGTGAGTGGAAATAGTGTAGGTGAAGTTTGCTATGTCAGAGAAAGAAAGTGGATGCGAAGATGAAGTTTAAACCAGAATTTCGGAAGGCAGCTAATTCCTAGATGTCCTGGGACAGAGAACGAAGAATGAGAGAGTGGCTGAGAACAGACTTACCCATGTGGCTAAAGCTACAGTGCCAGGTCAGAATGGGAGAGTGACAGCAACCCACAGCCAACAGGCAAATAAGCAGTCCAACAATGAATACCAGAATGTGCTGGGGACAAAAGGGAGAAGAGAACTGAGAGAAGGGTGGAAAACAGTTGTGGTGATTTAAAAAAAAAAAAAGGAATACACAGGGCTAAGAGTCTAGTTAAAGGAACTGGGGAAAGAAAGATGCTCTGTAGAGAGTGGCCACTCATCAACAGGACAGGATGAGAAAATAAGGTGGAAAAGTTTTATGGGTAAAGGCAGAGAATTTGCTTACCAATTAATATCACAGGCAAACACAGACACAACTTGCTGAAAATTATATGAATTTCATGCCAATTAGAAATAGAGTATGATGTTGAGAAACAAAGACAAACAGTTTCCCCTCGCCCTGTGCCTTATTCTCAGGCTCAATGTCACTCCTTCACTCCCAACTGGTCTTCTCACCTGAGACATGCAGGGGAATGGGGAACAGGAGTTGTACTTCATCCATAATGATTGTTCCCTGCTGCTCCCTGCTCCATACACTGTTTCCCTGATCCAGTATGAGTTTTCTTCCATGGGATAAAGTCTTTCACAAGCTGCTCCAACATGGGGCCTCTCCACAGGGTATAGCACTTCAGGAACAGACTGCTCCATGTGTGTCTCCCATGAGCCACACTAGCTGCACTGTGGTCTTCTCCATGGGCTGCAAGGGAATCTCTGCTATAGCATCTGGAGAACTTCCTCCTTCTTCACTGATCTTGCTGTCTGCAGGGCTGTTGCTCACCTCTTTTTTTTCTTATCGACTTTGCCTTTGTGGCATTTTCCCCTTTCTTAAGGTGCCACCATCATGGCTGAAGGGCTCAGCTGTGCCCTGTGGTGGGTCTGGCACAGAGCAGCCCAGGCCTCTCCTCACAAAGGTCCCCTACACCCTTTCCCTACTGAACGTTGTCACATAAGTCCTATAAAAGTGAAAAACTCTACAGCTTGGGTCTGGGTTTCTCTGTGCCTAGGTAAGGAGCTCTTGTTAACTAGAAAGAAGGGA
This sequence comes from Sakesphorus luctuosus, assembly GCA_013396695.1. NCBI lineage: Eukaryota > Metazoa > Chordata > Aves > Passeriformes > Thamnophilidae > Sakesphorus > Sakesphorus luctuosus. The sequence goes on along the minus strand of VWZD01010875.1, from coordinate 103,858 downwards.
GGAAAGCTGAAGATAAGTCAGAAGTACATGGGAGCCTCAGCCACTGATGGGAAACAAAAGAGAAGGAAAAAGTGGGCAAAACCACAGAAGACTAAGGAGGAAGGAGCAAACAGTAAGGACTAAAAGGAGGCAGAGAACTGGAGGAGTGTCAAATTAATGGGCCCATTGCTGAAGGAGTGAGGAGGAAAGGTCAGAAGCAAAAAAATGGGCTGTGTGGGCAGAGCAAAGGAAGATTGGGAGATACGCACCCTGATACCTGCCAGGCACACTAAGCAGGGAAACATTAAGCAAAAATTAATACTAAGGGAGAAAAGAATATGGCAGAGAACAGGGAAAAAGTTAACACAAACTATTGTGAAAGTCTTTAGTAGGGGAGGAAAGGGAGAAAGAGAGAATGTGGAGGAGAAAGCATATGAAGTTTGGATTAGGTTTTTCTCCCTAAGTTTTACAGAAAATATGATAACTATACAAAAAAGCTGGTTCCCCATTTATCACTTTCAGGCATCCATTTTGCAAACATGCTGCTCTTTTGCATGCAGCTTGAAAGCATTGGTTGGCAAAATAAAATGGATGTCCCCCTTTCTATTTGGTGTGTGTCCTGTGACTGAGCCAAGGTTACGTGGCAGTGTCTCAAGGTTATGTGCCATCACCTAAAGCCACCTGGCATGTTGGATTTATTGTATTTTCAAATTGACACTCATGCATTGCTCTTCTACTTTCAAAACAAGGTATGCTGAATTGAAGTATAGTCAAAGCTATCAATTTACATCAGTTTTTGAAAGGACATTCAGCATATGGGCCTCCTTCTACCATCCAGCTACTACAAAGCTCAGGAATTTCTGGGTTGTTTTTTTCAGATTTCTTTTTAACAGTTTTAGTTAAGGAATTGTCATGCTGGGGCAACTTTGTCCATTTATGTGTACCAAGCCCTACAACAAGGGCTTGACTAAGATAACTTTTTAATAGTACTTTTATACTGGAAAATCCTAAAATATGAATAAAGTCTACTAACTGCCTCCTCTTACTCCTGTTCACACCTATAGTATCTGCTCCATTCTGTAACTGCACACGGGGATGTAGAAGAACTATACGTCAAACCCAAAGAAATAAATCAGCTGGCTGAGTGGAAAAAATGCAAGTATTTCGTTGGGAGAGCTGTAATTGCATATCTAAAAACTGTTCTATAGTGGCCACAAAGGTGTGAAGAAGGAGGACCTGCCTCCTGCTGTGATGCACTCACTGAGACTAACAGGGGAAGCGAAGGCCTGTCCTCTCTACCCCTTCGTCCATCTAGGTTTAGTAAGGATTGCAACTCTCTGTCAAGAAGGCTACATTGATACATTGTCCCATAACCTTGTGACGAATAGAGACTGAGATCACTACTTTGTTGCTGAATATCTCGGATATTGAAAAACGAAAGCAAAGGTTTTGGGAAGCAGAGAAAGACAGGTACTATTTACATAACCCATGTTTCTTAGGAGAACAAAGATCAAAATAAGACTACAGCTTAATGTAAGACATGCTATTATTTCAATCAAGCATTCCTGCAAAGGAGCAAATTTGAATCATGGGTTTGTGGCACATGTAGTAGTCATCCACTGATTAACAATCTCTGCCCAGGGTTAATGAGTCAGCCAAATCACCCACACATATGAAAACTACAGATAAAATTTAGAAGTGCTGTCATTTTCCTTGAGGAAAAGGCAGTGCTGATTAATGAATCTTAGTCTGCTGAGGTTCCTAGTCATGGACAGGAACATATTTATCCCTTCTGTCAGCTCTGAAGATGATGTTATTCACCAATGACTAATGATTTAGGGTGTTTCAAAGAGGTGCAGTACAAAAAGTATTGTGTGATCACTCTGAAAGTCAGGCAACTGGTTTTGGTTTCTTAAGTCAATACCTTTAGTCTCTCTTGAAATACTTCAGCAAATTAAAATTAGCAACATGCTTCCATTCTTAAATCTCATTTTAGGTTCCCTAAAGTTTTTGGCTTCAATGAAAGTGTGCCATGTTTCTCTGAGAGCAAAGTGCATTGCTTAATCTGCTTGAATAAAACTGCAAGCAGTTCTGAAGTACCAGCCATGGTACTAGCTTGCTTTGAAACTCTGGACTTTTCCTTAACACTTTTCTTCCTTCTTTTTATCTCAAATGCTAGCTTATTAGCACTTTTGGTGGGTTTGGAGAATTAATCCTCGCTGTTAACCTGTGAGAGAACCCATCTGACAGTAAAGAAGGTGAGTAGCTGACAGGACAAATGGTAATTATATGGCTCCATTAGCCAGCACTCTCTGAAATCAGATCCAGCCACCAATGTCAGCCTTACTAGTTTTGTGAATACAAAGTTTTGTATTTAAATCTATACTTGAGACTGTTAAATGAAATTTCCATTATATGTAAAGAGAGTTAAATCTTTGCATTTATCTCAGTCTAATGAAGTGTTCTATCTGCTCAATAGGCTGTGGCACAGACTGAGGACAATCCTGGGACCATCTGAGCACAAGACTGCAGCTGTTCTACTGTCCTCATGTAGTTATGAGCAGATCTCTCAGCAGGAGGACCTTACACTTTGCAGTGAGGCTGAGGGCAGGAACAGGCCCCACTGTGGAGCCCAAATCTCTGTCAAAGAGAATTCTCTTGAGTGCTGCAGGTTAGGATTTATTCCATTACTGAAGATAATGCTCTGATGCTTAATCTACACCATTTATTTAAATATTCAGCTTGACTCATTTAACATTGAGTAATTCAAAGATTTGTTGCATGCTACAATATACAGTTCCCATATGGGTGCTTTTTGCTTTCCAGAATTCAGTGTAATTATGACCTTTGCATATTGCGCAGCCATCCACCACTTCATTACAATAGCTTTTTTGGTCAACAGTACCAGCTCAGTTACCATATTATCTGAAATACATATAATGGTCAACTGTAATTAAAAAAGCATAGCAATAAAAAAATCTGTGAGAGCTCAGAGACCTACTCTTGAGTAAGTGGTCTCAGAAACAATTCCTCCTCAGTAGCCCCATAAATAACACCAGATGGGCACCGAAACCCCTGAAACTCTCCTCAGTACAAAACAGTGCATGATGCTCCTTTGAGGAGGAAAAATTATCTCACATTTTTGGCACTTGATAGTATGTGTAGCCTTCAAGTAGTGCAGCATGCAGGAGTTACTGTGTCCTGAAAATAGGAGCTATGAAGAAACAGCTCTAAAGGGAACAGTAGTGAAAGACAGAAATTGCTTCCATTTGACCTGATCTGATCCTTTTGGATCCCTGGATTATGACTTGCATTGTGTGCAAGCACAAAGCATATATAGTTTGACTTGTTTTCCTGTCTGTCCTTTGCTCACTAAAAATCTACTTTTCAGCCCTGTTTATGGCCTTCCTAGAGGTGATAGAAGCCCATTTCCACTGTGGGCTTCCAGAGGTAGTTCTCTCTCTGTTGTGAGAGGAAAGCCTTTCAAACTGTGTTTCGCTTCCTGGGACTGGACCCAGCTCAGTGCGGGGATGTTACAGCTCTTCTGCATGTTCTTTTCCTCCCACTCACCCTGTGAGCCTCCAGTGAGTGGGTTTAAATACTGAGAGGGTTCTTTTGCATAGCCACTCTCCCCCAGTATGTAATCCCCCCAGACAGCACAGATCCATCTGTGCCACATTTCCAAGTAGATGGGGGAGGATCTGGAGGCTGCAGAATTATTTCAGTGACATAGAATTTCCATAAGATTTTGCAGCCCTGAGTGGGCAAGAGTTTGAGGGCAGTGAAAATGCCATTCCACCTTTCTTCCTTCACCCCAAGTTAGCCTTAATATCACAGAGCAAACTGCAAACACAGGATAAAACAAGATGTCAGGCTTCTACAAAGCAACATCAGTGATTAATAATGTGATCATTCCAAGGCATTTGTGAGTTAGCTTACTGCAGTTCAGATTTAAAAAATAAAATCAAGAAATGTATTTCCATGATGAGAAATGCATGCAAGACTCACACAGACAAAGTATTTCTATGGTGACCAGTGCAGCATCATATTTAGATTATAGTGATAAGGGATGTTAATGGTGGATTGCTGGCTCAGAAGCACCAAATCTCTAGGTAAGCTAAATACACTTTAAAAGGGGGATGAAGGTGTTTCAAACAGATTACAAGGCAAAAATGCAGACAGAAAGACTGTCTTAGCCATGAAGAAATTTGGAGCTGAGATATGAGCTCTTGTATTCCCAAGTACAGTTCTGTGACTACTGCACTACTTTTTCAGTATTTTTAGTGCAAAATGCTGAAATAGAGCAGAAACAATGGGCACATTTGTGAAGCTGGATACCAGAGGAATATAAAGACTGTATTTTCAGCTTTTCAGTAGGAAAACATTACAACTCAATTTTTTTTCATCATGCACATTGATGTTTTGTTGCTAAGGAAGCTAAGGCAAATCATGGGATAAAAGGCTCAGATCCAGGAAATAGAAAACAATCCCAAAGTCCTTATCTAGATATAAACCACACAGTATTTCTTATAAGAGGTATCTATAAAGGGAAACACATTCTCTTTTAGCTCTGGGCTAATTTCCTCTGAAAAACTTCACGTTCTAAGCAAGCCAAAGTGATAGTATTCCCCCTTCATGACAAACTGAAAGCAGGTACTTGTGTTAGACTTTGTCCCTTTCCTTGCTAAGCTGTTTATTTTCCTCAACTAACACATTCATAAACAACTTCTTGTGTTACTTTCCTCCCTGGGTTAAGACATTAGTCTTTTCTACCTTGTACTTGGTGCTGCTGCTATAGATTCTACCATCAACTCTTCTTCTCTCTAGTAGCCACTATCTAGATTTACCCTATAGAGGCCTCAGACTCCCTTGCTTCCTGTAGGGCTTTCTTGAACTTTTATACCTGGAAGAAACCCAGTTTATTTGCCTGACTGCAATATGACACATTAAAAGTCTCTTTTTCTAAAATACTACGAAGTTCTGAAATCATGATAAATCCAGGCATCACAGTTTGATGGAGAACAGGAAGTAGAAATACACTTGGTGGCCTGCAGCCAGGGCAATTGTCAATACTACAGCTTCAGAGCAAAGCAGCCTCACAACAAATTATCTCCCATTGCCTGTATTTGTCCTCTGAGGTGAGGATCCATTCAATATATGGATTACTACTCCTGTTAACCCTGGAATGCAGAGGTTGTTTCATGAAATGAGGTGAAACAATGTTCAGGAAGCTGTGAGATAGTACTGCAGAATAATTTTTCTTCACAAGGGACTTCTGGAGGTCTTTGATCCACCACTTGCCCCATCACACCTTTAAGACCCATTCTTAAAGGGATGGTATCTTAATCAGGCTGCTCTAGGCCTTGTCCAATAGAACGGTGAAAATCCATAAGAGTGGAGATCCCATGGCTTTTCTGGGTCTCTCTTCATGGGTCAAGCATCCTTCTGGGGAATTAGGGGCTCATTTGGTCTCTGGCAAATGTCTTTGGTGCTGTTCCTCTGCACCTCAGAGAAGAATCCATCTTTCCTTTCTGTTTCCCTACCACAAGGAAGTTGAGTACAGCCAAAAGAGTCCTTCTTTTCCATCTTGTCTCCAGACTGAACAAGAGCCTTTCTCTCCCTCTTTTTCCAGATGGGCTGTGCTCCAGCATCTTCCCTGTCTCTATGACATCTGCTGAACTTTTTCCATGGAGTCAATGGCTGCTCTGCTCTGTGGAGGCCAGACGGGATACAGGTCCCCAGATGCAGTCAGGCTCAGTTGTGCTGATGCAAGGATAAAGATACCTAAGATTGGGATGAAGTGGCACAGAAGTAAGCTTAGGCAGCTGAGTCTATTAGAGCTCTCTGAAGCAGTAGCCTTCATTCTCTCCTGAACTTGACAGGGGAATTCTTGGGTCAGAATCTAGTGCGTACAAGACAATGATTTTTCCAGAAGGAGACATCAAATTGTGAATGGCACAGAATAAGGTGTATAGAATAGTTCGTTAACACTGTGCTAGCCCTGTAGGGGAACACTGTTTAGCTGTCCTCAAGGGATGCTGGAGTAGACATGTTCCTTTTCACTGTCTTTACCTTAAGTTCTTGTATCTGATTCTCTTTGGCTTCATAAGAGGAAAAAAGTGACAGGTTTAAGCTTGTGATCTGTTTTGTGCCATGAGATTAGCTCAGCTAGTTAGAGCATGGTTGTATCACCAGGGTTGTATGTTCCAACCACATATGAGCAATACACTTAAGAGTTGCACTTGATGATCCTTGTGGCTCTCCTCCAACTCAGAATATTTTGTCAAATAGTTGCATTTATTAATTTTGGTTTTTATTTCTGGCAGATGCTGATGTGTTAAACAGTCATCCAGAGTCTTGAATAATGAAATGAATACTGTCCCACTGCCTGTCTGCCCAGGGCAGAGGGTTTTCTTGTACACCAGGAAACAACTGAAAGTCTCCCTATCTTTTACCTTGGGATATCTACACATACCATACCAATAATTTAACATTGATAAAAGTATTTTATATCAATTTTTTCTAAGTATGTTTCCAAAATTACACAATTGTCTTTGTACAATGATCTAAATGCTTTTAATTTCCATTGAAACAAATTATTTTCAGAATGAAAAAATTAATCTAAAACTGTCTTTAAAACTTCATTTTCAAAAGACAGCGATGCCTTGAAAGACCTCAGAAAGCAGGACTTCAAGCCAAGTTAGTGTAGGATGAGATAAAAAGTGAAAGTCCTTTAATGTCAAGCCTAGGACCTACAGGAATACATATCGACGCGTGTGCTCAAACACTGATTTCCACAGTTTTTATAATGCTGTCCACCCAATCCTCATTTTACATATCCCCTTGGTCCAGCTCCATTCTGCCTCTGGCACACCCCATCAGAAATGGAGTCTGGGGGAGATCTGGGACTCTCTGTTCCTCATCTTCATCTTCCTCAGCACACGTAGGGCCCTTGGAGCTTTTCCAGTGTCCTGGCTTTGAGGTCACTCTGCCACTGTTCATGCCTCGCACTGCAGGCCTTCTGATGTTCTTCAGCTTTCTACCTTGAAAACAAGACTAAGTAACTACTGGAATTTGAGCTATTGATATGGAATAGGGGTTAGAATACATACACATTGAACTTAAGCTGCCAGAAATATTAACACACTAAATCTGCATTTTCATTACAATTACAATTACTTTTAAAATATGTAAAAATTAGAAAATCAGAAAAAATCAGAAACTATCTGAGGCATTACAGAACTAATTTTAAACACAAAAATCTATAGAAATAATTTTAGATTCTTTAAATAAACTATTGGATCTGGAGCCTGATTTCAAAGATGATCAGTTATAATTGCATTCTAAGTAGCTTGAGTAAGATCTAAATTTGAAAAACTAAAATCAACCACTTTAGCAGAGTAAGTATTGTGGTTCAAACTCAGTCCTACTGTAACCATTTTAGATAAAAAGTACTTACAAACAACCCTAGAGGAGGAGAAAACAATGCCAGCTTTTTCTTTTGAGTTGCAAGAGCTTATTGTCACAAACCTACAGCATCAGTTCTCAGATGAAGGGGAAGTAAGAAACCACATATAATTACTGTTTGCAGTCTGGAAGCCACTGGCTGCCTTTAATTGCAGAGCATTTGCAGACTCTGTCTAATATAAAGTCTGTGAACAATTAAATCCAGCTCACTCCCATATCTCACCAGGACAACCGGCTATCAGTGACCTTGCTGGAGCAGCGGTGTTGGACCAGACCAGGACCTCCAGAGATCCCTTCCACTCTCAGCTGTTTTGCAGACCTATGGTGCTGTGTTCTCTGTCATGGCAATAAGGAGATGCTGTGAGCAGCCACCCTAAAACAGTCCTTCTTCCTGCACAGTGCAGTAATCCAGAAAGACCCCAGGCTGAGAGGTCTCAGTTCTGTATTCCAGCTCTACACCAGAGCCCAGCAAGAACCCTACCAGCTGCAATAGCAGAGTGAGGGCTGAAGTCACTTGATAGAAGCTCACACTGAGAAGAAAGCTGAAGAGAGGTTGAAAATGGTGAGGCACTCACTTCTATATGAAGTGCAGAGCTGCAGAGCAGAGCTGCACCACCAGATCTGAAGCCCTGTGCATGAAGCTGAAGCCCTGACCTGGGAGTAAAGGAGATCCCAAAGCTTAGAAGCCCAGAAAACATGGGCTCCCACTTGAGACGCGATAGAAGTTTCTCTCAGGTGTCACAGGCTGCTTCTCTGGAGGCCAGTATTGGTGGTGAGGGTAGCTTTACACTGTTATGGGAGAAGAGAAACTGTTTCATGCTGTAGGAGTAGTTCTTGAGGAACTCACTGTTTGCTGTCACCGTATGTGGGAGGAAGCCCTTTGTAGAGACTGAGCCTTCATCTGGCCTCAGTGAAATAGCTATGATCAGTACATGGGACATATTAATGAGAGAGAAAATAAGAATGTGCAGGCTTACAGGCAGCATGATTCAAGGGCCAGAGCTTCACTGTGGTGGTAGGGTCATTGACAGGAGACACAAGTGCAGCCAGTGTGATAAACAGGAGAAACCTCCCAGATACCAGAGACGTTGGGAGCCCTGGCTTTTGGATTACTGACTCGCCTTTATAATAACATTTCCATGCTCCAAACATCCTCCCATATCCACCCACAACAAACTACCGTCAGGAAAAACAGGCTGCACATTAGAGGTAGAACATTAATTGGAATAGGAGGAGCTGACATGAGTCCATTTTCCATACCTTTTGGGACATTGTTAATGTGAACAAATACATTCCTGCTCTGAAGTTACATTAAAGAGCAATTTTACAGATTATATGCAGAAATGACCTGAGCATGGCTGATCTAATTTATTATGTTCTTTAATGTTCTTTCAACAAAACCAATCTTGTCATTCTCCTCTCTATTCAAACCCTGTTCAAAAGGATGCTAAAAACCCAGCCTAACAAGTCATTCTTGCTGGACATAAAATGAACAACTGTAATTCTGTTGCTGACTCAGATTAAATAGAAACAAGAAACCAATTTTCCAAACACATAGTGATTTAAAGATGTGGGTATAGCAACACTACATTGTCAAAATTTATGCTAAGCATGAGTCGGGGTAAACAGACCCAGAAGGAAAAACATACTCGACAATGCAGAGACTACTGCAACCAGGAGTCGGGGTTTCCATACCCTATTGTAGTCCAGATCTCCCTGCAATCAGATCTAGTTCTCATGGTATGTATGACTGTATGGGAATAAAAAATTTTCACTAAAAATTCCACTTAAAAATGCAGCAGTGAAATTCTAGTCTTCTGGAAATAATGTGGAAATCAAATGAGGGATCCTAAAACCTTGATTACCAGGAGACAATCATAAAGTTCCCAAATTTATTTCTCTTAAATGAGTGATTTACCATCTGGGTAGCATTGGGGAAAATGGAGCAGACTAGGGATTATCTTTTCTATGTAAGTGAATGTTTATGTTAAGCAAACATAGGGCTGACCACTGGGCCAAAAGTGTGTTTCTGGTTTGCTATTCTTGCATTGCCTGAAAAAGGAAATTATAAACCACATTGCCATGCCATATGTGCTATTTTCTGAAAGGTGCTTGTTTCTCAATTTGCTCAGGACATAGCAGACTTTCATAATAGGCATTTTTTCACCTAGACCAGGCCTGTAAATTATCTCGTTGAAAGTCTTTTTAGGAGAATTTTTTGGATTCATTACTGTGGTATGTTCTTTCCATCCTGGTTTTAAATGCAAGTCAAACCTTTCTACATGCTCTGCAGCAGGGTTGCAGCAACAGATTTGGAAAGCTTTTCTCCCTGTGTCTCAAGCAGTAACCCTGAAGCAGGCTGGAGACCTTAGTTCCCACGTTAGTTTTCATCTATCCATCTACACAGAGAGGTAGGAACTAATTCTGCAAAGAGGTAGGCAACTTCCCATCAGAGCCATCTATGGCTTAATTAAAACCAGTGTGCCTGTATAAAATGTTTCCATCTTGATAATTTGGCACATTACACCAAGTATTTTTTCAGACATTTGACATCAGCCACATATGATAAACATGGTAAAATAGTACTTCTTTTCACACTGGCAGTATGGAAAACTACAATTTCATGCAAATTAGTTTTATCCTAGTTGCCCTCCAGTGTGTGTGTGGTATGTGTTTTGTTGTGTTTTTAACAAGATTAGTTAAATTGTGGTATTTCTGATATGCCCCTGAGCTACAGGTCAAAGGGGATTGACTGCCAGTATGTGACTGATTCTTAATCCACAGAGATTCAACCGTATTTCCAAGGCAGACCATTTGTGTATTTGATGCTGTGATCCAGAAAAATCCACAGCAGGAGGAAGCCTTCAAAGAGAAAGACAAAGCATCACCAACATCACAGAGCATGAGAAGCTTTGGTTTGAGTGGTGTTTTTTGGTGGTGTCATAGGCATATTCTCAGCAAGAAACAGTCAGTGCTATAATGATTTATTTACCTTCCCCTATCAACAGTCTTCATTATAATAGCTAACTCCATTGACAGTTTCTTCACCATTAACTTCAAAATAGTTATTCTAGTTTAAACATTCAACGTTATCTAGCATACTTCCTGTTCAGTGACACTATTCTACCTTGTCTTTTATTTCCCTAATTAGTTAATATGCTCTCACTTAAAATGGTGCTACTCTGCTAAACCAGAACCAGATTAAAGAATAGAACTTGAACTATTAATATAGGACCTAAAAACATGCTTGAAAAGCTCCCTGAGATCCTCAGTGATTATTTTACTATGAAATCTTTTATCTAAGTGAACATAGATGTTAAACCTAAATAAAGATAGAAAACTTATTTGGAATTTTTACTATAGAATTAGCATAATGGGTTTACCTTTGAAACTGCCAGATCTTCTATAAAAATTCAGAGGCCAAAGAAGAAAATTAGTTAGGTTTGAATGTATGAATGCCTTTGGTTTTAAGAATTATATCAATATGTCTTATGCAAAATACCTCTCCTTAGGAAAATGAAAATATGGAAGAAAGGTTGTATAGCTAAGTTGAAGAGATTTGGGTTTTGCTTTCTCAAAGGTATTTGAAATATTTGTAACAATATAGAGGGAAGTCTTATCTTTTAAATAAAATGCAGACTGCTATAGATATAGCAGAGGTCAGAGGTGCAAACCTGGCCTATATGTTTTAAAAAACCTATCTCAGAAGCTAGGGTCATAAAGTAAATTGCACCAGTGCCAGAAGTGATGATTGTATAGCAGCTGACTGCAAGGAAAGCTTATGAGGACTCTGTGGTGAAGCACAAGCTCCAGACAGTCTTTAAGCCTCTTGTAGTTTACAGCCCATTGCAGACGCCATCTCTGCCCAGGAAATAAAGAGTCATGGAGGAGAAATTGAATTTTAAGATGCAGACTTCTCTGTTCAATTGTTTTTGTTGGTCCTCTTTCTAGATTTCAGCACCAAATCAAGTGAGTAAAAATCCCTTGTGCCCTGTTGATATTCAGTAACTAGGCAGACTGAACAGCTTTACAGTTGAGCTCATGCTAACTGTACTTGGAGACAAAGCAGATGAGAGTAGCTTGAGGTACTGCCAGCAGGAAGTCCCCTCTTACAGTGTAGGAATCTGGTGTCTGAGTAGACAACAGGAGTTTCTGCTGCAATTCACAGTACACAGCACCCTTTTTTTGCAACAGTGTTCTTCATTTTCTGAGTGCATAGGTGAAAAGTAAGCAACCTTACCTTTATGAAATGAGTGTGCACTCTTCCCCATTTACATTAAAAATATAAGATCTTTCTGGAAACCTTTCAGTCTGCAAGGGAGCCCATTTAAAAATGCTGCCGATGGTGTGCTTAATATGAAACTGAGTAGCTGGATTTTAGAGCATTAATACAGCAAAATAAATTATTTTCATGTAGTTTTTTTTTTCTTTACATTAGTAATGAGTCAGCATAATATATTGCAACACCAGACTGAATGGCTGACTGCATTTGCTTTGCTGTTGCAGTTGACTTTTTTTTGACAAGCAGTCAGTTCTACATGGGTTACCTTCCTATGCTCTTTGTATGAACAGCTCCTCTGAGTAACACATAATGTCTCTCTTGAACACTTGTAAAGGCCATGACAACAGTCACATCTCAGTGAGATTTCCGCTGGAATAAAAATCATTTGGGTCTACCACTGAGAAGTTTTGCAGCCCATGCAGTCTATCAGTTTTTCAAAGTCAAATCATAATTCCAGCTTCCTAGTCTCAAGACACTTGGACGTAAGCCCCTCATCATCTACACAGCAGCTAATTATTCCCTAAAAGTGTTCAAAATTGGATGTAACAATTTTGATTTTAAAAATTTCTGCCACTGAGAACATTAAAATAGTGTAATTACATTTTCAGCTATACTAGCACATGTGATGGCACAGAAGAGAAAAATGAATGGTGATTAAGTTCTGATAGGGGTTAGCTTTAAAGCATCAAAAGAAACTTACATGATTCTGCGGAGCCATAAGGAGAATTTAAAATCATAACAATTGAAATCTATATGAAATAATTCTGCCTTCAGATCTGGTAATTATGCATGGAAACAAGAACAGAGTATTTTCTCAAGGTGGCAAGAAACTGTGAAATGCAGCATGAGAAAACAAAAGAGGTTCTTTGTGAAATACTATCCTAGTCTAACAAATGTAAAGAAAGACTTCGACTATACCCTAAGCATTTTCTTAGCAACTCTGATACTGTGAACCAAGAATCTTTAAGGCTGGAAAATAGCAGCAAGAAAACAGGCAAATTTTCAAACCAGCTTTTACTTTCTGGTCGGATATAATAAAAATCTGGAAAAGGTTGTTTCTACAAACCCCATGTATTTCTCATATATTTCTGTCCAGTATCGACTTTGCTACATGAATATCTTCTTTGGGTCTCTCTCTAAGACCTGGAGTGCCTTTCATGACCTTCAGCTCTCTTCGGTCAAGTTGACAGGGGGCCAGGAGACAGAGTGTGCCTTGGAACTGGAGACAAGGTGCCACTGCCCAGCTTAACCTTGCTTCTGAGCTTTTGGGGAGCTTGCCAGAAGAAAGAATACCTGACATTCCTCTGCCTTCCTTACACACAGTACTGTGTCTTCATTCTGGTCTTCCTAGATACCAAGATTTACAAAATTTATAAGACATCAAAGTCATTGGGATTTTCACCCTTCCATCTAGCATGACTAAAGCTGGCCAAGAGATACAGAAAGTTACTCATACAGATCAGAGACTTTTCCCCTGTGAGAGGCTTCTAGTGAAGCAGTAGGGGAGCTGTGCTTCTTTCACAAATACTTGCTGGCTCTCGTTTTCAGTAGCACTGACTATATAAATGACAAATATAGTCACTTTGCCATTTCTCAGCCTTCTGGGCTGGTTTATGGGCCAGTTGGTTCCTTACATGTTTACAGGTCAACAGCTGTTTCAGAAATAGAAGAAGGTCTGAGATTACTCCCTAAACAGGTTAATTACTTCTGGACTTCTCTAAAGATTTCACATACCACTTTCTGCAGCCACTGTGTAATAAAAATATTGAATTGCTCTTTTGCAATTACACAGACTGACAGCAGAACGCCAAGAGTAAAGAAAGCATGCATGCCTCCATGTGTTGAGGGTGTGTGAACATACTGTGTGAACTGTGTGTTCTGCAAAGGGATTAAAAAGTCCTCTGCTGAGGATTTCTGGCATGCAAAGGTGCAAAACAGAAGAGAGGGAAATGTCCTTGTAGATCTTTGCACTGAGTTGTCTAAAATCCTCTGTCAGCCTATATATTCCTCACCCAGTCTGTATATTTTAGCTCCTCTCTAAATCTCCAAAGCTGAAAGGAGCAGAAGGAATACATTTGTGAATCTGAATAATGAAAGGCAAAACTAAAGGTTTTTGAGAACTTCTCTGTAGTTATTAGCAATCACAAATTATGACATCATCTTTGGTGTTTTAAATTATGGTTAGGAAGGGAATTCCTTTCCAGGTAAATGTCCAGCTGAAAGAGCATGCAACAGGATGTTCATCCAATCACATGGTAAATTGCACTGAAGAGAAATAGAAATTACCACAAAATAGATCTTCAGATCACTAGAAATTGAACTAAGATGACCAAACATGCAAGAAAGGCACACATAAATCATCCAACCATTTTTTTTTGTTGTCTTGCGGGGAGAAGGAAGGGGAGAGAGAGGAAAAGAGAAAGTGAGATCAGGGACCCACTGTCCACAGGTATCACTGCTTTCTGGGAAGATAAGCAATGATGTGTTGAGGTATGTAGCCATATACCCCTTGCACAGTATCCTTGCAAAGCAGATTTAACTAAGTCACAGAATCACAGACTATTCTGAGTTGGAAGGGACCCACAAGGATCATCGAGTCCAACTCTTAAGTCCCACATAGGGGATTGAACTCATGACCTTGGCATTATTACAACCAAGTTTTAACCAATTGAGCTAATCTCACTACGGCCCCTTGTGTGCTCTACCTGTATAGCTCACTTCCAGGACTGACCATCTCTTCTCATCTTTATCTTGGCTGCAGTGCACCTGGAATTGTAGCTGTTGCTTTCTGGGACCATCAGGCATCTAATCTTGTTTGTGATACATGGATCCTTACTTCTTTCATTAGTTCTCATTTAACATTTCTTTGTGCAGAGAACGAAGGATAAATCTGGGAATATTTTTGAGAAAAAGCCTGTCTTTACTTTTCTGCTCTTGGGGGATAAGGGCCAGCCACTGCTGACACAGTGAGTTATGTTTGTGTTTTTTATGTTAAAACCCAAAAAACCCAGACACAATGCTGCCCTCAGGAAAGCTAATTGTTAAAATTTTCTTGTGCTTCAAAATGTAATTTCGGCACCTGCTTTGTTTGGATTTTGCTTTTACTTATTTTAAGTGAAGCATGACATATGGTCAGATATAATGATTCTAAAATAGTTTCAGCTATTCATGTTTGAAAAGCCATTATGTCTTTCCATGCAGAAAATAAAATAAATAAAATAGTAAACTAAAATAAAATATTATTTCCATTTCTGTCCTTGAAAAATTCACTCTACAAGGCACTAATGAAGCTGTCAGTTTACAAAGAACTGAGTTTTATGTAGCCAAACAAATAATTTCACTCACTTTTCCTATATGAGTAGGGAAATCTGGTATAAACATAAATGGTTCAGACCTGGCTCAAGGACAACTAAATAACAAAATAAGAAAATATTTTGAAATATTAGGTAATGTTTTAAGTCTTTCATTGAGTGATCTTAGGCTTCAGAAAAGATTGGTAACTTAGATACAGCAATCAGGAATTTGTTTTACTTCACATTCATAGAGTCCACACGCAGAAATCTTTTAAGAAATATAATTTATTTCGGCCAGAAAAGATCTGTTGTGAGATTGCATCCCCCCATTTGCACAACAGTTACAGCTACAAAGACAAATCTGTGCTTGGCCTTGGACGAAGGAACATCCTCACAAGGAGGAGTGAGCCAAAGTGTAGGCAAGTCTTCAAAAATGTATTCTGCAAAAAATTATTCAGAGATAAGACTGCATAATGGTCTTTCACTGGTGTTTAGAGGAGCAGATGTGACTTAGCCTTCTGTGGCAGCTGCTTGCAGTTCACTTGCAGTCCTCTTAGAGTTCTCTTACAGTTTTCCAGACTCACAATTGCCAGAGATGGGAACAAGAGGAACCATTCCCAGGACCTGCTTCACTGTGAAGAGATTCAGCCACTGGATAACTGGTTTGCCACCCAGCATACTGGACATGCATTTTGCTGTCTCCTATGATATTTTTTTCTGACTTGACTAGCCTGTTTTGCTCTGTTTGTCAAAGCAAGCAACTAATCTACCTCTGGAGGAAAATGTCTGGTTCAGCAGTCTGCAAACATGCCAGTGCAGTGACTTCTGTATTCCTGTTTCCTTTCCATAACAGCCAGTGACATGGAACTTGCATACGAAATAGCCTCTTGCAGTCTGGGAGATACTTTGCGCTGGTTTGCTCTGTGCACTCAACAATTGTTCTCCTTTTTTAAAATATTTTTTGTTGTCATTTTTATGGTATGATCTTCTGCTTCATGAAAGGTCTTAGACTTGCTTTGTGTCAGACTTGGAAATGAGGATTGTACTGGTTTCTTCCAATTCACTTTGCAGTTTGGACTGTGGAAACAAACAGTATGCTTGCTAGCCTCCTGGTTTGCAGGGTGAGTCTTCAGAACCTTCTCTGCTTCAAACCACTCAAATACACACTGTAATTGGTATTAAAAGGTGCAGAATAAACAAAATCCAGGATTTCCTAGGGAAATCTCCTCATGATTCTAATATGAGACCTAGAGAGAAAATAGCAGTGGACAGTGGATTCATTTATGTAACAACAGTACTTTTCACTATATTTTTGTAATGAAAATGAATTAAGACTTGCTAATTTAAACATTAAAGCATTGGGAAGTGTTAAAGTAAAACTTACTTGAGCAATCCTCATTCCACCTCCACCCCCATAAACACGATCTGCACTTAATGAACCTGCATTGTCTTTAATTACACCTTCAGGTACCATTTTAATGTGGGCTCCTTAGAAGGTAAGGAATGCAAAAAACTAGTATATTTGCCTATTTCCTTCCCCTACCCTTTAATTTTTTTAATGTTACCAAGTTTTAATGGAACTTGACAGATGAACAGCATTCTCCACAGCAGTTTTATGAAAGTCTGTGGCTAAAGAGAGAGAAGAACCTATCAGCACTGCAGCACAGAAAATCTGCAGTGTCAGCAGCAAGCAGGTGATCCATGCAGCAGGAGGATATGACTAATGCCCCAGCCATGATGAAAGGTTGCAACTTACTCAGTGCTAGTCAACCCAAAGTATCTGGCTTCTTAGTTCTGCCGCTCAGGACATCTTGTTCTTTCAGTGCACAGTGGGTCCCAGAGCTGCTTTTCACTATGTCACTGTTTCCAGCAATGATGAGGTCTCTGAAGCTCCAACCAAGTGCAAGAATAGGCCATCTCAGTTTTCAGGAAAAAGGGAGACATATAAGCAGACCAGCTTGGATAAGTAGACAACTGTGGCAAAACTCTAGTGCAAAGGAAGAATATACAGGTGATGGAAGCAGGGATAGGCTACACAGAAGGAATTTAAAAACATTGCCTGGGCATGTAGGGATGGTGTCAGGAAAGCCAAAGGTCAGCATGTCAATATTAGCAAGAAAAGCTTCAACTGCTAAGTAGTGGTAAATGGCTGAACAAGGAAAATGGCAGCCAGTCACTAAGTAGGGTGGGTGATTTATTGAAAAGTGGACACAGTCAAACTTGAGTAACTTGATGCGTCTTTACATAGCAAAGTCTCCCAAGCCTGAGGGCCTAGGATTCATGGAAGGGAAAGGTGACCATTAATGGGTGAGTTAGGAATTGCTGGAGAAATCTTAACTCATACAAGTCCATGGAGACAGAAAGACTGTGCCCTAGGATTCTGAGAGAGCTGACTAATGCCAGCACAAGATCACTTTCAATCATCTTTGAGGAGCTATGGATACACCGCTAACTGCAGAAATGTTCCACTTACATTTAAAAATAACTCAAAGAACAGCCCAGGCAACTACAAGCTGTCCAGTCTCACTTCAATCCCTGGTTAAAAAAAATGAAACAAGTTGTCTTGGATGATTATTTCTGAACACATGAAGGCAAAGTAGGCAATTAGGAATAATCAGCATGGGTTTACCAAGGATAAATCACATCTGTGAACCTACCTCATTGGAATTTTTGATAAAAGAACAGGATTTGTGGATGGATGAGAGCAATGCATGTCATTTACCACAAGTTTAGCAACATTTTCAACTCTGTCTCACACTGTTCTTGTATTTAAGTTATGGCATTAAGGTCTGAATGGGTAGCCAACTGATCCAGCTTTGGACTGGGTCATAGGGTTGTACTTAATGAGTTGTACTCTATCTGAAAGCTATTGTGGCACCTATCCTAGGTCTAACCCACTAGTAGAATCCATTGCACAGAGAGGTTGTGCAGTCCCCATAGTTGAGGGTTTTCAAGACCATATTGAGTTCTAAGAAAACTGGTCTGACTTCACTGTTATAGAAGCCTAGGCTGCTAATGTACGTCTCAAACACCAATAGACAAATAGCTGTTGAGCCAACCATGCATTGTTGGTAATAACAGCCAAGAATTGGTGCTGATAAAACACTGTGAGAAAGAACATGGCATGGCTGGAGGAAGAGCAACATGGAGGTAGGGCAGCATGTTTCAGGGACAAACATCCTTGTTCTGGGTCTTGGAGATAAACACGATACAGCACAATGCAAGCACAGGAATGGGGCTGAGAAGTGGGCATAGACTGGGTGGGTGGGTCAAGACCACCAAAGCCCCCTGAAGTCCTCCAACCTATTTTCAGGAAGGTCTGGAAGAACTGACTGCACAGGATAACTAATTTGCACAGAAAGAAACATACCTCCATGGTGGAGAAATTGATCTATAAAAGGTACCCCCACAAAGTGTGGGTGCCCAGGCACTTCCAGAACCCTAGACATCCCATCAGCTGGATCAACACTGGAGCCAAGACTGGTGATATCTCTTTCCCCCTTTCTTCCTTTCTTTTTCTCTCCTCCTCTTCATCTCTCTGTTCTCTTTCATCCTACCTCTCTCTTCAAAACCCACTGCCATTTGCTTATACAGTAGGTCCAGGACTAACTTACACCAATTTCTATGCTAAGTGTGTAATTTACTAATAAAACTTTGTAAGTTTTTGTGGATCCCTTGCCTTTTGTAATTTCTTTCAACCATGAGCATCTACAAATCTTGGATATTCCTTCCCCTTAAGGGTCAGATGCCACAAGTGATGACTGTGCTTTGAACAGGAGGCTGGAATAGAGGTCTCTTACAACATGGATGATCCTGTAATTCCAATCATAGGGGCTCAATACTGGAAAGTGCTATGGATGCAGAATCCTCTTCCAGCACTAAGTTGGTTTACATCCAGTTTTCAGCCAAGGCACAGAGATGTCAACTACTCCATTGCTGAAAATTTTCTTTCTCATATGTATCAGTTTTTCCCTCCCTGAGAGAAAATAAACTTTTTTTGGGGGAGGGGGGAGAGAGGCAGGGGGAGAGGGACTGGGTTTTGGTTTTTTTTCAGCATGGTCTTTTCACTGTACAAGTTGTGTAACTGGGTCTCTTCAGAGTATTTTACATATGCTCATACATCAGAGACCACAGGCACCTCAGTACAAGTACCTACAAAACAAGGAACTGCTTAACTGAGAAGAACCTGTGACATCTGGCTTATACTTCCAGTTCCTGCAAACAAGAGCCAGGATGAAAATAGGGTATACGATGTGCTGAGGTGTGAGAAAAAGACAGTGACACTGGGGAGAAAGGGATTGATAGAGATACATCAGAAAGAAGCAGAGCACCAGGAAAGAATGCAAAGGTGCACAGCAGATGGGGTCATTCTCCTTCAGCATGAATTTTACTGCTGTCCTTGGTGTGTTGCCAGTAACAAGTTGTGCCCCTGTTCATGGGAGATGTGGTATAGAGCAGAGGAATGAAGTTGCACAGAGCTGGTCTGAATGCTTTTATCTTCCTGCAACCCCAGACTAGTCCTTGCAGGGTAGGTACAGCAAGGCAATACATCTAGGAGAAGCATGAGGAAAGAAAAATATTTAATTAGTTCCAGGTGTGGGAGTAAATTGTTCTGCTGATTGTTCTGCTCCAAACAGAAAAGCAGTTCTCTTCTGCTGCACTGTCTTTTCCCCTTTCTCTGATGCTGTTTGACACTTGATTTCTGATGTCTACACCCAAAACGACAGAGCTCTTACACACATCTTTCACTGTCCAGATATAACTCACTCTGGGATACTATTTCAAGCAGAAAACAGCACACTATGTTATCTTGACATAAGAAGTAATGCAGAAGGGGACTAAATAGGGTACTCTTGGTCCTGATCTGTCCTACAAATACGTGCATTTTTAGATTTTAATGTATTTTACTAACAAAATGAAGCAGTAAAAGTGTTTCACATGGGATACTGGTTTCTGACAGCATTATTCAGACATGTCTAATGATAACAGAGATTTTAAGCTGAAAAAGGAGTGAGCACAGTGGAAATCATGTGGACAGAGCCCTAGTGAAGTTCATTTTCATACAGGGCTTACCTGCCAGCAGGAGAGACCAGGGATAGAAAGGAATGATGGTTCTCCTGCTAAGCACTGGCCGCTGTGTCCTGCCATCCCATACACCTGGGCCTCTTTCTAGCATGTCAATGTACAAGTTTCTTCCCATGTGTCAGCACTTCTGGGTCAGGAGGGCAGTTAGTTCTTGCACACAAGCCAGATCACAGGATGTCTTTTCAGAGCAGGGCAGAAGTTGCTGTGCATCAACCTACAGCAAACAAACAGCAGTGCTTATTTGTCAGCAGCTCATACACCAGGCGCACTGGGTCAGGCATTTATAAAAAGAGGTACATGTCAATCAATAATATTACCTTAATATTCCCACTTGCTATTACAAAATACCAACTGCTACTACCAAATGTCAACCTCTAGTTCCAGCTGAGAGAGACTAGAAGGCACAATCTATCAGGCAGTAAATCTTGCTCACTAGCAAACATCCTATACTTTTCTCTATCCTGAAATAGCAGGCTCAACGTGGGGTAAAAATGGTTTCTTCTCAATCCTTCTCATCTGTCCACTTCCTACTACCCCCTGACACCCCCTCGAAAATTTTCAGCTGAAGTTGCCCATGTGAGAATATTTGCATAAGGATAACCTTCCCTATCCACTCTTAAAATTGTGTGCAAAGCATTTGGAATAAAGTCCTTCTCACAGTAAGTGACCCTAGCCTCTGACTGAGAAAGCAGTGTACTCTTAGCAGGTTGTGGCGAGGAATGGCACGAGGATTTCAAACAGCTGAATGATGTAGTGGATGGTAGTATTTTGGAGGCATTTCTGGAATCCATCAGCCTGTTGGCTCGGTACTGCTGAGGCTGAGCGGTGGGGGTGTCCTGGGTGTGAGGAGGTGATTACATCTCAGAGTTGGGTGAAAGACATCCAGGCACTACCAATCAATACACCTGAAGTAATAGGTCTTATTGGAAAGTCGAAGGGGGTTTTCCTTTGTACTCTTGGCTTTTTCCCTGGGTGAGTTTTTGAGGAAATAACCGCTACTGTGGGTGTCTCTGCACTGGGGATACTGCTGTCTGCAGCGATACCAGTCATATAAACCCGTAGATAAACAATATATCTCGTGGCTGATAGACCCTTGTGGGTCTTAACATCCTCTTTTATTCTTCTCTAGTCCTTTTTCTACTCCAGTAAACCATCACTCCTCGGACAGGCTGCTCCCACATGGCTTCTCCCTCCTCCTGCCACCACCAGCATCCCCAGCCGCTGAAGCTGCCGNCACGGCGGGGCACACGTGGGGTTCCGCGGGCACGGCGGCCGGACCTGCGGGGAAGGGCGGGCGCCCCGGTCGGCGCAGCCCCGCAGGGAGACAGGGCGGCCACGCCGTGCCGTGCCGTGCCGTGTCTGGGCGGTGGCACGACGGGGGCCGGGGCCTCCCCTGGGAGGCCGGCGAGGGCGGCGGGGTGGGGCCGGGCGGGGCAGTGCCGTGGCGTGCCGTGCCGAGCCGAGCCGCGATGGAGGGTGCCGAGGCGACAAGCTTGTTGGGGGAACACAGCCTGGGGCGGCCGGCGGAGTTCAAGACGTACCGGCGGCGGTGGCTCCTGCTGGCCGCCGTGTGCCTGCTGAACTGCTCCAACGCCATGGTGAGTGCGGCGGCGCCGGCACCGCCCGGCCCGGCCCCGCCCCGCTTCCCTNATTCTTCTCTAGTCCTTTTTCTACTCCAGTAAACCATCACTCCTCGGACAGGCTGCTCCCACATGGCTTCTCCCTCCTCCTGCCACCACCAGCATCCCCAGCCGCTGAAGCTGCCGCTCCGGTGCTGCCCGAAAGCAAGAGCGTGACTCCTCTGGTAAGGTGGACCCGTCGGCGGACGTTAGTGATGCTAGTGATGCTGCTGTAGTTTTAACGACACAAGGTCAAGGAGAAGCGTCTCCCCGCCAGGGCGTCCCACTTGCCGCGCACCTCAGCAGCCCTGTTTAGGAGCGCCGGGCTCTTCCCCGCTGAGAGCACGGCGGGGCACACGTGGGGTTCCGCGGGCACGGCGGCCGGACCTGCGGGGAAGGGCGGGCGCCCCGGTCGGCGCAGCCCCGCAGGGAGACAGGGCGGCCACGCCGTGCCGTGCCGTGCCGTGTCTGGGCGGTGGCACGAAGGGGGNGGCGGAGTTCAAGACGTACCGGCGGCGGTGGCTCCTGCTGGCCGCCGTGTGCCTGCTGAACTGCTCCAACGCCATGGTGAGTGCGGCGGCGCCGGCACCGCCCGGCCCGGCCCGGCCCCGCTTCCCTCGCCGAGGGAGTGGGGCGACTGTAGCTCCCGCGGCCGACTTGGGACGGTAGGGCGGTGGGACGCTCCGAGGGGCGAGCAGGGTGGTGGGATGGGGCGCAGCCGCCGGCAGCACCGGAGTGCCCGAGCAGAGGCGGAGGCGCAGCGCAGGCAGCACACACAGCCCGCCCTTCTCCTGCCTTTCTGTGCAGGGGCTCTAGAGAGCAGCTCTGCCTGCTGCTGGTGCTGCGGAGGCAGGACGGGCGGACTTGGCTTGTCGGAGCCAAAACCACCTCCTATTTCTTCCTAGAAGCAGCTAGACAATCCTCAGGGCTCTGCCCCAGTACCCTGTCTCAGATCCACCCCCTCATCTGGGAGCTCCGGGACTCTGTTGTATGCGCACAGCACAGAGAAGCCTCAGCCTTGCCGTGCAGTAGGGACCGAATAAGTGGCTTTTCCTTTTGAACTTTGTTTCTGTGGTTACGACCTCGGCCCGCACGCTTCCTTTCCTCACCGGTGGGATCCGGGGCTTTAAGGGGTGGGGACAGGGGAAGGGCAGGATGGGGCGGGAGGGTGTGTGTGATCTCCCAGAGCACGGCAGGAAGTACTGCAGCGTCAAGTCAGACTGGGACGAAGCAAAATGTGTCCTGGAGCACAGCAGAAAGTGGCTGCCGAGTCCATTTCATAGGCCATAGGGAGACACAAAAAGTATTCAGCGTCTGTGACGGTCACATGTTTCAAGGCTGAGAATAGCAGAACAGTGTTGAAACGCCGTGGGAGAGGAGCAGGACTTGGCTCTGCCTCATTGCTGGCCTGTGACAGTGGATTTGTTTGTCAGAATAAGAGCAACTATGTTTCGTTTCAGGGTCTGTTGCGCATACAGAACACTATAGGAGTGATTCTGCAGTAAACAGGTAGTTACGTGAACTTCTTACTGGCTACCCTTACTGCCTTACTCTGAAAGACTGGGAAAAATGGGATGTCAGATCACACCTCACCTGTTGAACAGATTTAAATTAAGTTCTGTAATTATTGAGATCAACTCATAAATTTACCAAGGCTTACTGTACAAGATAGAAGCCCAGATCTTTGCTCATTAAGTTACTGAGGACGTTGTTGATAATTATCAGACTGATGTAGAATTATTCATGTGCTTGAGGATTACCATGTTGTGAATGCAGAGTGGCTGACAGACAAGATCAGGCACTGTAACCTGGAAACATTTAAATGCTGGAAGGAAGATTAGGTGTTATATGATGCAAGAGTGTTAGAGTAGAGAAATGGAAACTCATAGTGAGAATTTCGCTCTATATGGGAAAAAAAAAAAGAGAACGCACGTTCTCAATAGAAAATCCGTGTATCCGTTAAGAGTGTAAAAATACTGCCCTGCGGAAAAACTCCACTGCTTGCTTGTAGTAACATTGACACAGCAGAAGAAAAAAAATACACTTCTAAAAATGGACACTGACAGCATGGGTGAAGGTAGCTCTACGAAGCCTTTTCAGGATGTGTTGTCAGATTTTGTCTTTGCTGAAACCTTAACAGTGAAACTGGAGCGTTACTTAGAAATATCCTTTTAGTGCATGTGGAAGTGTAACTGCATTCTGAGTCATATTGCTGAAAACTCTGTAGCCCTTCAAGACTGAGCTATTGTCTGCCTCCTTGTTCTCGTGACAACTTCCTGACTATCCACAGTATTACTTTTCGACAGTATGAAATTAGGCTGAAACTTCACTACTTCAGAACTGGATGCCTAGTCCTAGAGTGGAAATACTGTTTCTAAGTCATTGCAAAGGTCTGGAATGGCAAGTATGCTGACATAAAAAGTTGGAATCAAACATTTACTGATTCTAAAGTTTTTCCTAAATGTTGCTGATAAAAATCACATTAAAATGGAGTGACTGAAAATCCATGAAATCAAAATGGTTGGTTGCTGTTTAAAAATTTACCAGTTCTGTTGTGTGAAAAATTGTCTTGCAAGTTAAGCTGTATCCTAAATTCCTGTGCAAATGTTGCATACAGCACTTTGTGCTGTGTACTCCTATGTCAGGCTATCTGCAAATGTATATGGTAAGGACACATGACTTTTGGACTGTTTGACTTGGACCTCATTTGATGGACCAAGATTCCAGGATGATGCCTGTATTCCCCACTCTGGCCCATATACATGGTCTGTAAATGGCCTTCGGTGTCAATAAAAGTGGCAATCAGGAGATGGTCCTGAGAGGGGCACACTGTCATTGTCAGAAAGACAAGGCAGAAGCAACTTAGCTACAGGAAAGGACACTTGATCATGCAGGAAGGGCAGGCTGAGAAAGGAGTATTTCTTAGTTCAGTGTGGTTTAGGGTATGATTGAGCAAAGCCAGGACAGACTATGTGGCGAGGAAAGGGCCACTCTTCCCTATATCCCCGTGCTCTAGATCATCCTGTGAAATTCCTTCATTAACCAGAGCACAGTGAGGTTAATCCTATAATGGAGACTTTTACACCAATGATAAATAGCCTCTTATTGTACCTCTATTACTGACCTGAGGTTGAAAGCCTCTGTCTCTCCTTGCTGTAAAAGGCAGGTACAACCTTAGCAGGAATTGGTTCTCATTTCCTAAATACAGCTATTCTGCGAATTCCTTGCCAACAGTGCAGTTTAAGAAACAAATCTATGCCTTATCTTGACAAGGCCATAAGCACCATAGACATTAGCATAATTCCTTTGCTGCCTGAAGTCCTGAACCCAGAGAGGCTGTTCTGGGCACAGACAAGCTTAGGTAATTTATCCCCGGCTGTCTCTTGCAGCATTGTTGGTGAGGGGTGACATAACTCTTTCTGTGCTTTCTGCCTGGATTTGTTTTGCCAAACTGATGCTGTGGGTTTAAGTGTGGGGTTTTTTACCCAGAGATGTAGTGTTTAAGAGTATTCATGGTGTGCTCACAGCTGCCACAGCAGTAAACTGCTGAAGCAAATACCTCCTTCCTGTTTGCCTACTTTCTGTAAAGCCAAACAAGTTGGAAATTTGTGTTTCAGGGGAGGAACTTTTTCTTGTTTTCTTACACTGGGGAGTAATGGAGCTGAGAGTGTTGGCTGCCCTTTTCTGTGCTTTGTCAGTGTGAGCAAACAGGGGAGTAGGGGGCTGGAGATGGTTCATGCTTGGCTGAGTGGTTCCTGACTCACCAGCTGGAGGACTGACACCACCTTTTAGTGTACTTGGGAGAGAAAAGAGAGCTGCACAAGTGGAGACTGGCATGCTCCAGGGCAGGGTGCACACGCTCCTCAGGCACACTTGTCTGCTCCAGCAGTGTTCCTGTAGATACGCATGCGCACACAGCTGCTGCTGCCTAATTGTTTTGTCCTGCTACTTATCCTCAGAGCTGTAGAGGCTAAGAGATACCTCGGCAAGGATATGACCTTTTCTGAAGATCCTGCCTCTGTGCTAGTTTCCTAGGCTCCTCTATCAGCGTGGATGCCTTTGTTTGAAGCCAGGGGCTGTTTGCTTCCAGACTGTGTGCCCTTTTTAACCTGAAAGATGAGAACTGTGGTGTAAGGGCTTCATAGCCTGGTCTCAAAGGGAAAGAGGCAGCCTCCATGGCACAGAAAGACGTCCTACATCACCCTCTAAGCAGCAATTTCCATCCTGCCTGATTGCATGTATTTGCCTTTCTGCAAATATTTTGTTTTTCACTTTTAAAATCTTGATTTGTTGATGAGGAGAGTAGGCATTGATTACCAGCCTGCCTTTCATGAAAAACGTCTTTTGTACTGCTTCTGGCAGGCCTGTGCCTGGTTAAACCTGTGATGCATCAGCATATCATTAGTGCTCTTTGAGCTCCAAGAATCCTGGGGCTGTGTTGTGTATGCTGCCTCCTGCAGCTCATGCCTTTTGCATACTGAAGTGTAGAGTCTGTATGGAGTACAGGGTGTAGAGTCTAGATGATGCCTTCAGCCATCATCTTGTTAGCATTGCAGACAGAACTGATGTCTCATCTCACCCAGTAACCTCCTGCAGAAATGGGAGGGAGGACAAATTCTGGGCTCCCTTGGAATGCATAGAGGGAAACTGGCCCTTGTGGGTGAAATAGTTCCTGGAGAATCCGTGTGGATGTGGAAACAATAAGGGCAATAGGGTGGAAGAACTGAACCAGAAGGAGATGGCGATGGAGGTGAAAGGGGAATGAGAGCAGAAGGAAGATGAGAGGGTTTGGGCTGATTCTGGGGGGAAGAGGGCTGGATCCATGTCTGAGATCAGTTAAGGGTTTACAAAGGTATCAGAAAAACTTAAAAATGGAATGAGGATGAGAACAGGTATAACTTGTTCTTGGTTACAGGAATGCCCATGCAGGCTTGCAATTATAGAATCATGATCATATAATCATAGAATGGTTTGGTCTGGAAGGGACCTTAAAGAACATCTAGTTCAAATCCTCCTACCATGGCCATGGACACCTTCCACTATACCAGGTTGCTCAGAACCTCAACCAGCCTGGCCTTGAACACTTCAGAGATGGGAAGTCCACAACCTCTCCAGGCAACCTGTTCCAGTGCTTCACCAACCTTACAGTAAATTTCATAATCTCTAATCTAAATCTACTCTCATTCACTTTATGGCCATTCTGTGTTGTTCTACTGCTGCATGCCTTGTGAAAAGTTCCTCTCCATCTTACTTGTCTGTGCCCTTTAATGGACATTAAGCCTCAGTTAATGGAGAAGGGACCAGGTGGTCTCTGGGAGGTACAGGAGAAACAAAAACAAAATGTCAGCTAAAAGAAAGTTAAAGCAAAGAGAGAGAGAGCTGAAAGTGGAGCCCCTACTCCTCCAACATCCGTGCCAATCAGGTGGTTTGATTGTCAGTGCTCTTGCTTTCCTTGGTTGTCCTACATGCTCCAGTACAATTAAGGATATAAGCAGACTCTAGATGGAAAATGTTTCTGTCCTTTTTTTCTAGTGATCAGG
Source organism: Sakesphorus luctuosus (assembly GCA_013396695.1). Classification (NCBI taxonomy): domain Eukaryota; kingdom Metazoa; phylum Chordata; class Aves; order Passeriformes; family Thamnophilidae; genus Sakesphorus; species Sakesphorus luctuosus. The sequence continues at coordinate 76,593 of VWZD01010875.1, read as the reverse complement.
CATGGCCGGTGCCTGCTGTGTGGAGCACAAGTTTTTTGTAGAAGAGTATGTGCTGAAGCATTGTGGTTTCAAAATCTTTCATGGAATTTTTTTCTCTCCCTTACCAATACAGTAATTTGGGAGTTGAAGAGCCAGGATGAGATGGCTTGCTGAAGCTCAGTACCCCACTACCTTCTCCTAGAACTAGCTAACTGTCTAAAAGCCTAAACAAAGGAATGGCTGAGAGCTTTGCATTCCAACGTGATGGCTGAGGGAGGACTGGGGGAGGTGAGGAGAGGAGGGAGAGAAGTTCTTCCCGGTGCTGGCCACACTTCTCTCCTTGGTCTGTAGGAGTGCTAACCATCATTTGCTGGGCTGGTGGAAACACTGGGAGGGAGTCCCTTTTCTGGCTTGTCCCCCAACTACATGTGCCCTGTGCCATTCTTTGGAGGGAACCACGTGCAGAGGAGTTGCTGCCCCTTTCCCCCACAATGCTTTTTGGGACAAAGGATGGCAGGAGAGGGTCTTTGCACTGCTCATGGGAAACCTTTTAGCCTGTCCCTGGGGATGCCATTTCCATGGGAGTTTCAGAGCAAGCACCTCTCCCTGTGCCCAGTCTTTGCCTCATTGAAGCCTGGGTGTGACTCATCGTGGCTGCTGCCTCTTGAGGTGCGGCATCGCCTCCTGCCATCTGTAAATAGAACTGCACTGAAGGGGCAGAAACAGGACTTGGTTTGTTTGAAAGTTTTGGTTATGGTGTTGCTGTTCATTCTGTTCTGTTTTTTTGTAAAGAAATGTGATCCTCTTCTATGCATTTTCTGATTAAAGTCTCTTAAATTCAAAGGTTATGGTGGTTTTTGGGAAGAGGCCCCCTCCTAGTCCAGATAGACATCTTAGTTTCTTTGAAACTGAAACATGAGGTATGAGTTCCAGCCCAGACTAGTATGCACTGAAGCTTTTGCTGTCTCTTAACCCAGAAATCACAGTGAGGTGAATCTGCTTCTATCGCTTGAGCTCAGGAGAAGAGTGTCAGAAATAAAATTTCTGCATTTGGAGCAGAAATGGTGTATTTTATTCCAGCAGCTATTCCAACATCCTGCTAGATGCATATCTGAAAGGAGGGAAAAGTCCATACCAAATGCTGAAGAAGCAAATACTGTGGTCTACAACATGAGTGAACTTTACCAGTGATAACTCATCTGTACTACAGGAGATGCTTTATTTGAGAACAAATAATGCTGAGTCTGTGAGGTAATGCTGGGAAATGAGTTTTGCCAAGTGTTAAGGGATTAGGCTCACAAACTCATTGTGGCTTACAAACTCATTGGTCTTCAAAGGAGAGAGACCCCCCGAGCTTTTGTAGTTCTGCATGGGCTTCTGAATGAATCTCTTGACCTAACATGCCATGGCCCAGAAAGTGGACTGCTGTTGACTTCCAACATCATCCATTCCAACTTGTGGCAAGTGGGGAATTTTGTCTAAGTGCGATGAGTTTTTGGTTAATTGTAGCCCTAGCTACAGGGCTCTGAAGGAACATAAGCTATAGTAGGTGAATGAAAATTGCTTGTCACCGTTGCAGTCAGGAATTCACATTGTGCCATCTATTGAGTTACCTTCAGAGAAGCGCATGTGGACATGGACAAAGCAGTGCAGTGTGTAACACAGGCTCCTCTTGATGCACCTCACACTGATGCTGTAGTTCTGTGTGGCCTCTCAGGCAAAGGAGCTGAGTGCAGCTTGACCAAAGCACAGGGTTTATTTCCACAAAGTGGGTCTTCTACAGGGACTGAACAAGTGCAGGGACTGAACAAGTTCAAAGACTGAACAACGCCACAAGGACAGAAGTGTCTGTCTTTCTGTTTCTTCTTCCTTTATCTGTCCCAGAAGCAGCCAGATTTTGGGGCTGGCATCCTGTAACCCTATACATTCTGTCTCCTCCTGTATAAGAGTTGAACTCAACAATCCTTATGGGTCGCTTCCAAATCAGACTATCTGTCATTCTGTGATTTTGTGGTTTTGGTGGTCTGAAGCTGAGTTAAGACAATGGCTCTTGGCGAGTGAAAGAAAGTGAAACCTCTCTCTCTCTCTGTGTTCTGCATCTTTGGAGGTTACAGGACTTTGACCTCACCAAGAAAGAACTGTATCTTTTTTACTTATTCTACCTGAGGGGGCTTGTATCAGGGCAATCCCTGTGTAAGCACCAGCCTTGGCAGGGCAGTGTTTCAGAAAAGCATGTAGGATAAGGACTCTAGCTCCCAGCAGAAGAGCTGCAGATGAAGTTATCACAGCTGGGAAAACCAAAAGCAGAGGGTGACAACTATTTCCCTGTGTTGGCAAAACTGCACAGCACCATCTCTGTTGCAAGGGCATTTGGTGGCCTCTGACTAGTTACACCTTTGAACTCGATTGGCTAGTTCTGAATTTCTCTGTTAGAGCAACACATGGTAAACAATGAAACATACTTTTTCTCTCCATACCCACGAAGAAACCCATTTTAAGGAACAAGCTCAGTCTTGAATAGGTGGCAACTTGCTACTCTCTTTGCTCTGATACACGTATGCTAGAACTGGAGTTCTTGTTCAGGATAGGAGTACAGGGTAGCCCATAATGCTTGGTTTTCAGCAAGGAATGGTTTTAGCAGGTCTAGTGGAAATGTGCCAGAGTGCTTGATCCCAGCTTGCATAGATGCGTACAGTCACTGAACACATAATGCTGTACTCTGGCTTGTGGCATTACACTCCTAATGATGTCAGGCATGGGCGAGCACCTTGTATGGAGTAACAGAGGGGTGCAAATGTATCTGAAGCTGGCTTGCAAAATGTATCATCTCTTTAATTACACTGTTTCCTGGTACAGTGTTTCATCATCCCCATCTGGAAGGCAGTGAGGAACTGAGAATTGGTATTTCTGGAACTACACAGCTGGGATTTGTTTAGCAGCAGTTTAACATTTCATAATCAAAGTAATGCTCATGCCTCTTTTAACATTTAAATAGTTACATTAGCCTTCAACATTTACATTCCATCCCAGTCTAGTGAAAATCTGGGCAGTAATCTGTATTAGACTGTTTATTGTCTAAGAGTTTCTTTGAGCACCCAGCATGTTCATCCAACTGACTGCAGAAGCTGAGTAAATACCAAATCTGTCCCCTGCCAGACCTTTGACTGATGTCACATGGATATGTCTGTGCCCACCATGATGATGTGAGCTTTGAGTTGAATGTAGGAGATGAGGCATGCCAGCTGCTTCCAGAGAAGAGGAAAGGGCTGATACTAGGAGTCCTTTCAAGGATGCTGATAATACATTCAAAACTTCTCTGTTACAATCATTTACTCATTGCATCCCTGTGAAGAGAAAAACCTAGCTGAACAATGATTTGCATGTGGGTACGCTTACACATCTCTCCTTCTCCTGTCTAGTGTGGTAGTTTTTATAGTCCCTAGCATATAAGAAAAAACTAGAACACTGGAAATAACAAATAGAGTGTAGGGACACACCTTCCTCTGATGTTACCCAAGCCCTTTTTCATTTACATATTAATGCTGCAGCTGATTCTGTTTGCAGGATCCAGGCTATGAAGAGGAAGCTTGTGATAGCAGAGAGGAGTACCTGAAAGTGACAGTGCCTGGAGTTCTTTCGTAAAAAGCTATAGCTGACATTTTTGTTCACATTTCTGCAAACTTTATAATCTTGAGTATTCAGCAGCAGCAAGATCATCTTCTGACAGTGGAGTAGCTTACATCCACATTATTGAAATCTGTGCTTGGGTTAGGCCAGTCTTTTTGAAAAGTACCATGAGACATTTCTTTCTTGTGGGCATGATCTCAGGACCTGATTTCAGGATCAAGCAGATCTTGTCATTGCCATAAGAAAGTAGAAGCAGACAGGAGCTGTGAAACCAGTGCCTCAAACAAGGTTTAGGAAGATACTTTCAGATATGGCATTTGAAGAAAAATATGGATAATTATTAAAGTACCTTTTCTTTATATACCTTTTCTTTGTGTACATTCTATGTTATGTATTCTGATACATTGAAAAATGCAAATTTCTAGGCCCTTTTTAACTGTGGAATGTATATAGAAAAGTATGGAATAATGTATCTCTTGCTTGACATATAGCAAAGTTGTTCTTACAAGGCCACATCCAGGAGTTACCAATGGAACCATAAATACTGGCCTCAGGTGGCAGCCTGTATTTTGTTTACGCTAATGTAGGAGGATTGGTTATATCAGGTAAGTAAGTGCACCAGGGCCAACATGTTCAACATAGGGACAGAAAAAGGTACTGATCTTTGCTTTTGCCAGTTTCTAACATCAGGACTAGAGGACTGGGGATGAGGTGGTGAAATGGATGGGGTGCTGCTCTGGGCCAAGTAACTGCAGACACTGGGGGTTTGAATTTTTATACCAGCCTTAAAATCCTAATTTCAGGGAGAGGCTGAGGTAGTGAGCCTCTTCACAACTCAGTTTGAGGGGATGCTGAATTTCTGTTCTATCAGAGGTGTTTATGCTTACCTGTGTTTGGTCTCTACTCTGCAGCTGTGGCTGACGTTTGCTCCTGTGGCTGATAAGACAGCTGCCTACTTCCACATTTCCCTGGAGACTGTCAACTGGCTCTCAATAGTGTACCTCCTCATCTCGATCCCATTTGGTCTGGTGGCAACATGGGTTCTTGACAGTGTGGGGCTCCGATGTGCTGTGAGTTGAAGTGTTCTGTTTCCCTGAGGAAGTTTTGCTTGAGATTGCAGATGCACAAAGCACTAACATGCAGGCTTTAAATGGGAATCTTGCCAAATACTGCAGAGGATGAGCATGCTGAGAGCTCTATGCTATTTCAGTAACAGCTGTCACATCACTTCTGAGGTGGAGAGCAGTGGCAAAAGTCAGAATAATGTTGCACCCTTACTTTCCTTTTCTGGCTTTAGTTTTCATTATTTAGGCCAACTTACAGGAATAGATGCTGTGAGCTGACTCTGTGAAGACCTAGCTGTAATTGAGTAGGATTTGCTGCAGAAAAGTGTTAGCGCAGCTATTTTGTTTGTAGGACCAGTTTAAGGAGCAACAGGGCAGGATGCAAGCAAGAGACCTCTGTCAGCTCAGAGCTTGGTCTCTGCTAAGCCAACTTGGGATCTCTACACAGTCTTCCCAGAATTGTATTGTGGAATGTGGCACTGAAACACTAGAATTCTAGTGGTATAAAAGAGCATTTGCAGAATCCATATGCTGGATGATTCATTGCCATGATCTTTGGATTGTAACAGCAAAATGTGGGTGACAGTACAAACTTGCCAGCAGGGTGTAATTAGTGAACTTTGGGGTTCTCATCAATTCCATGCCAATGTATCCTCTATTACATAAGACAAATTGTGGTGTAGTTCTCATATGAGGCCAAAACAGGCACATTGTTATCTAAGGAGGCAAATTGGGTCAGGAGCATCTTGCAGTGGCTCAGAGGGATGAGGGTGGTCTGCAGGCAGTGATTAATAACACCCAGTGTCTCCTGGAATTCATCTACTGTAGCTCGTGCTAGTCTATTACATTAAGTTCTGCTCTTCAGGTTTCAGTACACAAACCCCAGCTGTTTCTGCTTGTTGCAGGTGATCCTGAGTGCATGGCTGAACATGATGGGTAGTATCACCCGGATGTTCAGTGTTCTGAAGTTCCTGAGCTTGGGTTCCCAGAGTTACTGGTACCTGTTTATTGGGCAATGCCTCTGTGCACTGGCGCAGCCTCTTATCATCTTTTCACCAACAAAGCTGGCAGCACTATGGTTCCCTGACCACCAGAGAGCAACAGCAAATATGATTGCATCAATGGGTAAGTGATCGATTCACAGTAATATTCCTGCCTCCCAGAACTTGCTGTATTTGTTTGTTTTTCAGAGGTAGCAGACAGAGGAAATCTTCTGTACTGCAGCCATTTGCCCTTGCAAACACAGCTCCACCTAGAAGTCTTGTAGCCATGTGCAACAAAACAGGGGAGCAAGAGGAGGGTCTAAGCAACATCTAGATGCAATGTTAAGAGCAAGCCACCCAGGCTCCTAACCTTCATTCTTGCTGCAATGATGAGGTTATCACCTTTTCCTAAATATCACAGAGGCTGGGGACAGTCCTTCATCTTGCTAAGTACAGAGTCTTCAGTGGCTTTAATTTTGCAGCTTCTTAGGAAGATATCCAAATTGCATGTTATGCCAGTGGTCACAACTGCCATATTCTGTAAGGTGAGATTGCTGTGGCAGTTTTGTTCACCGGTTTGTCCAGTAGCAAGACTGAGCATGTATTCCTAATTGGTATGTATGCATACATAGATGAAATATCCTCAGCTGGTCACATAAACATGTTGGGGATGCTAAACCATGGGATGACCCATGCAGAAACCACACCTGCCTTACTAAGTGCCTGGAAGCTGGGAAAGTAGAGGAGAGGCACCAGATGAGCTTGCTCTAATCTCATGCCTCTCTTTGCTCCTTTGTGCCCAGATGGAGACAAGGTATTGCACTTGACTGAACTGTTTCCTCCCTTCACATGATATTTTACCCAGAAGCCAAAGAAATCTCTTCCTGTTTTCTCCAAGGACCTGAGAGGTTCTCCAGAAACTAAGCTGGCACACTGGCTCCAGCTGGGAAATCTCACCGTACCTACATGTGTGTGGGAGCCGCATCTGTCCTTCTGTTAACCAAGAGCTGCCTTCCCTCCCCATTGCATTGGAGTTGTGAAGAAGGGATAGGCATAGGGAAAAGGGCAGTACAGGAGCACCCATTTACAGCTTTCCCAGTGCTTCTGCAAGCCTAGAGCATGGGCACTGTTGTTTAGTAAGAATGAATTTATGGTGTCAGAACAAATAAATTATTTTTAAACTGCCTTTCCTAGAATAGGGTGGACCTGATGACTCACCTTGTTTCCCAATGCTGAGACAGACCTTCACCTTCCCTGCTGGAGGAGGGGCTTTGTTGTCAGTATGTCACCATACAGGTACCATCAAGGACCACTGGGCACTCAGTGCTTCACTGTCCTGAAGGGTCCCCAGCCTGCAGACAACTTGCTCTTTTTAAGAGGGAGCAGACAGAGCAGCCAAAGAGCAGTTTTTTCACATAGCATCTTTAGTCTTTACAGGACCAAGTGGATCTGACTATGGTAAGAATAAAACTGAAGAGCAAGGAACAGTAGAATCCCAAGACCTGAAGCTGTTCAGTCTCTGCCATGTTGGGATATCAGAGGGTGACTGAATGGGCTGTGATTATTTTCTGCTGGAACACCTGGTTATACTGGTAATGTCTTCTGTACAAAATGAGTATTTAATTTCAAGGAAATTTAAGTTTTGCCTAAAAGGAGCATCTACCACAGCTCCAGTCATTTATTCCAGTGGTTAATTACCTCACTGGCAAATGTCAACATCTTCTCATCTTTATGCTCCTTATCCCCCAGCTATTCAGTCTTGTTGCACCTATCAGGAAGTTATGGACAGAATCACTTCTTCTCTCTTTTGTCTAAAAAGACTGAATGTCTCCCACCCAGTCACTTTACAGCCACATGTACCTTTGCTCCTTCCCACTTGTCTTCATGTCTTTCTGTTGCTCACATGAGCTTTTTCTCTCATCTTGCCCTAATTTATCAATACCCATTTCCTGTGTAAATGCCAAAGCAGCACTCAGCACTCCAGTGTGGTCAGAGCACTGTGTATCAGTGCTGCACACAGAAACTGGCCCTGCAGCCTTTTGCTGTTAGTGGGTAGGCTTCCCCATGCTCTTGTGACAAATATGGACCTTGCACCCAGGATCCTGGTGAGCTGCTGAAATCACTATGACTCAGCTGTCATAGTGATTAATGACTCAGCTTGAGTGTTTATTGTATTTTGGTCCTACTCATCACTGCTTGAGACTTACTCACAGAGAAGTAGTGCAAGGCCGAGAACTGGTCTCCTGTGAAGACCATGAGAAATTCTCCTATGTCAGAAGCAGAAAGAGTTTTCTAAGTTCACTGAATTGACCTCTGCTTCATCCATAGACTTCTTCATTTACTGTGGTCTGTCAGTATGTAATTTTCTGCACTCTGCAGCATTTCAGTGCATCAGCATCACTGATCACAAAACATATAGCCCCATTGCAGAGTACTGCAAGCTAATCCACCAGGACCCCTGCTGCATAATGTACAGTTGATTAACTCCTGTGATCTTTCCATTCATAGAAGGTTTAGGCTCATAAAATTTCTCTTGCCAGGAAGATAAAGCTCTGAAACCATGTAATTACTGTCTCAGTCCTTTAGAAATTTAGCCCAATGCTCAGTTTTCAAACCTTACTTATACCTTCTGGAACCACTTCAGCATGATGATGGTTTGTGCAAACAGCTTACTAGTTCGCACACTACAACCTGCAGATGTTCCCTAAAAAGATCAGTTGCATTTTACCCCAACAGAGAGATTTAATCCATCTCTTTGGAAATTGTTTCTTAATTGTGTCCATATACTTAGAAGCAGATAAGATTTCACTAGCATCATAAGCTAGTACTTTCTCAAGTACAGAGCAGAAATGCTACAATTGTGTGCTATAGTACTATTAATGATGCCTCAGAAGAGTCTTAGAATAGATAAGGTTGGAAGGCACCTCTTCGGATCATCTTATCCAACCCTTTAATCAACCAGGGCTGGCTAGACCAGGTTGCCCAGGTTTATGTCTAGTTAGGTTTTGACTGTCTCCAAGGATGAAGGTATTGCAGTTTATCTGAGTATCTTGTTTCAGTGCTCAACCATAATCACAGTAAAGAAGTTTATGTTCACGTAGAATTTCTTGTGTTACACTTTGTACACCACTGACAAAAGTCTGGTTCCATCTTTATAATTGCTAATCAAGGTTCTTTTCTGCAGGCTAAACAGTCCCAGCTGTCCCAGCCTCCTTAAGTATGAGGGATGTTCCAGTCCCTTAACCCTCTGTTTGTTCCTTGACTGGACTTGCTCCATGACATCAGTATCTTGTATTGAGGAGCCCAGCACTGGACTCAGCACTCGGTATATTTCTCACTAGGGCTTAGTAGAAGGGAAGCATCACTATCTTTCACCTAGTGGCAATGCTCTTCCTAATGCAGCCCAGCAAGCTCTTGGACACCTTTCTGCAAGGTGCATTGCTGTCCTATGGTCAACTGGCAATCACCTGGACCCCATGTTGTTCTCTGCAAAACTGCTTTCCACTAGCTTCTTCAGGCTTATCAGTCCCAGCTCTCTTATTGTCTCCTCTCATGACAGAATCTCCAGTCCCTTAATCATATTTTCTGTTTTCTGGAACAATAAGTTCCTGCCTCCCTCACACTGAGGCCCCCAGAATTGGATGCAATACTTCAGATATGGACCCATTAGTGCTGAAAAGAGGTGAGGGTGCACCTCCTGCTGAGAACAATCTGCCTAATGTGTAGCCCAAGATGCTGGTGGCCTTCTTTATCAGGAGGTTGTGTTGCTGGCTCATGATCAAGTTGGTGTCCACCTACCCCTCTTCTGGTCCTTCTCTCAGAGCTGCTTTCCAGTTGGTTAACCTCGAGGCGTACTGGTGGATGGGGCTGTTATTCTTCTCCAGGTGCAGCACATTACCTTTTCTTTAGCTGAACTTCACAAGGTTGCCCTCTACCCATTTCTTCAGTCTGTTGCAGTGTCTGAATGGCAGTAAGGCCATCTCTTCTATCAACCACTCCTCCTAGGGTCACATTATCTGCAAACTGGCTGTGGGTGCACTCTGTCCTATCATCCAGGTTAAACTGTATTGGCCCCAGTATCAACTCCTGGGGTGCATCATTCATCACTGGCCTCTAGCTGGTCTTCATGTCAGTGATAACAATCGTCTGGGCCTAGCTGTAGAGTTGGCTTTCAGTTCATCTCACTGTCCACTTGTCTAGGTAGTACTTCATCAGCTTGTCAGCAAGATTGTCAGTGTCAACTGCCCTTTCCTCATCCATCTAGCCACTCATTTTGCTGTGTAAAAGCTACTAGATTAGTTAAGCATTTTACTTGTTCACATTATTGTCCTTCACGTGCCTGGAAACAGTGGTGAGCATTAGTTGTTCCACAACCTTCCCAGGGATCAAAATGAAACTGAAGAGCCTAGAGTTCCCTAGATTCTCCTTCTTGCCTGTCTTGAAGATCAGACTGACATTTGCTCTCTCCAGTCCTCAAGAGCCTCTTGGAATTGTCATAGCCTTTTAAAGGTAACCAAGAATGGTCTTGCAAAGAAAACAATCTGGTCCTTTAGTACTTGATGCATTGCATCAGTCTCGTAGATTTGTGTATGTCTGGGCTATTTAATGTCCTCTAACCTAGTCCTCCTCCATTGGCAGTAAATCTTCATTGCTCCGGACTTTACCTCTGGTCTCAGGGCTGAAGGCCAGTCTTAGGCAAAACAAATGAGTTGAAGAAAATGTTGAATACCTTGGCATTTTCTGTGTCTTTTTTCACCAAGTCTCCTGCCCCACCCAGCAACAGGCCCCCATTTTCCCTAACTTCCCTTTTGCTGCTGAAGTGCTTGTAGACGTCATTTTCATTGCCCTTCACCAGACTCAATTCCAGGCCGGCTTTGGCTTTCCTAACCCCATCCCTGCACAGTAGTAGAAAATCAACTTTACTTGTTTGACTATTTGCAGAACATTGCCTTAAAGTTAAAAAATAGTCTCCTGCAATTTTGGATGTTCCCAAGCTGAATCCCAAGAGTCCTGGTTCTCACACGTTTCTCAGCTCCAGCCCCATAACAACACCCTCTTCCAGTACAAAGAGTCCAAGATTCTCTGCTGCCATGAGATTTTTGTAGCTGGCAGCAGAGTGCAACTTGAATGCCTGCTTGTGCTTCACTAAGGAAGTATAAAGGCTCAAAAGGTGGCAGGAATGACCTACTTTCTCTTTAGAGAGCAGTCATTTGGCTTTCCACTGTTCATGCCCTTTTGACAGGGAAAACTAATCGCATCCTGGTGACCCTAGTAAAAAGCATTGCCAGCAGCTTGAGGGAGGTCCCCTGTCCACATCTGAAGGGCTGTGTCCAGTTACAGGCTCCTCAATATAAGAAGGACATGGACATATTAGTGTAAGTGCAGTTAAGAGCCACTAAGACAGTTAAGAGAATGGAGCATCTGTGTGCCAGTTGAGGCTGTGTGAACTGTGACTGTTCACCCTCAAGAAGCCCCACAGGTTCTTATACGCAATGTATACATGCCTAAAGGCATATGGGAATAAAGAAAGGAAAATATCTCTGTTTGTAACTCCTGCTATATAACACCAGGACATATGACATGGATTCATCCACCTTAATTTTATCCCTTCAGCTTGACATTTTACTGAGGCAGCCTTATGAGGGTGAGGAAATTGTAACTGATAGATGAAAAACAGTTCACAGGAGTTAGGAGTTGTAGGGAAATGGTTTTATAGACTGGACTTTATGGAGATGAGATAACAGATGTGGCAACAGTAAGACCACACAGTCAACTTCTCCAAATGTTCCCCTACCGGTTTCTCCCTATATATGCCTTGTTCTGTCATTACTCATTATGCTGCTGCACACTGCAGCTCTAGTGCTCTCAGGCAATAGGGGTAGACACATGATTCTGACTACCTGCATGAAAAAAAGTCTCTCTTTTATTTCCTTCCAGCCAATCCCTTGGGCATTCTTATAGCAAACTTGTTGTCACCAGCACTAGTTCCTGAAGGAAAGCACATCCCACTGATGGTAAATGAAAACTGTTTTTATCAGTCAACTGGACTAATTTGAGTCCAGCTGATTTATTTGTTTGGAGACAGCAGAGCTGGAAAGACTGGTAACTTATCTTGTCCTTATGTTGTGTAGCTGGGTGTTTATGCTGTCCCAGCAGTAACAGCCTGTGCTCTGGCAACTCTGGGGATTCACGAGAAGGTTCCTCCAACACCTCCTTCAGCCAGTGCCACTAGCTCCAACTCACAGCCATTCTTCACAGGGGTCAAAATGGTAAGTGCTATACTACAGAGTGCTGTGCTGGAGTGAGGAATGCAGTGCCACCAGACAGGGGTATGCTGAGGAACTGGCTCACAAAACAGACTCTGAATGCCAGCCCCTCAAACCCACCATGGAGAGTCCCCTGAAGGAGATCAGGATCCCTTCCTTCCTCATGGAATGGCAGCTGCTCACAGCAAAGCTGCAAGAGATGCTATCTGACTATTCAGCTGTGGGCTGGCTACCATTCAGACAGTTCAAGCAGGCAAACCTGGCCTCATCCAAGAGGACCATACAACCTGAACATTCTGAACAGATGTGGTAACAGGTAGGAAAGCACATGGCAAAGTGAAGGAAGAATTTGGGCACTGAAGAGATCCTTCCTCCCTACATGGTCCCCATTTTATCTTGTTCTCTGGATGAACTGATATAACAGAGCCATAGTTTGTCAATAATCACAGGGTTGCCCTGTCAGTATTTTTAACTGCTGACCCTCAAGTCTACTGTCACAGCCAGGTCCTTTCTACCCCTCCACTTACCTACATTAACTTATTTTTCAGCTCCTGAGAAACAAGCCATACATCATCCTGGCAGTGTGCTTTGGAGGAGGAATTGGGATGTTCACCTGCTTTTCGGCTCTGCTAGAACAGATCCTTTGTGAAAAGGGGTATTCAAATGTGAGTCTTCCTCCTTTCCTCCCTGTAGACCAGATTGTCTACGATACAATCAAATTGATTTTCCTTGATAAGGGATTCAGAGCAAAATGAAGACAACTGAATATGCTGCAGTCTCATATCTTATTTGGTCACCTTATCTAATATAGATTAAGCAGTACATTAATCCAGAGCACAGTCAGTCTCTTAGTATTGTGGATGACCTGAATTTTCCTTGCTGTCCATGGCCAGGCTCCCATTCGCAAATGAAAAATACTTTAGGGAAAAAGAATACTGTGATTTTCCAAAGCCACTCCAGAGCACGGATGTCTAAGAAGTATTCTGCCACCTATCCCAGAGTAAAATGGGGCCCAGGCAGGCCCTAAAGTGAAGCTGAAGGCAACACCTTTTCCTCTTTGCACAGACTTATACAAAGCTATGGCAGCAGAGGAAGTCACAGTGCTGTGGCAGCTGTTTTCCCACTCTTGCTGTGACACTGCCCAAGCGCTGCTTTTGCAGTTCAGCACAGTGTGTGCACAGCTGGTTCCTCCTCCCTCCCTGTAATAGCAGGAGGCTGTCCTAGTTGGTGTGTTTCCCCTCAGCAGGCTGCACTTCAGTTCTGCTGCTTGTCTCGCCACGGGGGTCCTCTTAAAACACTTCTCCAGCTGTAATGTATGCACATTTACATGTATGATCTGTCCACCCCCTCTTCAGCTCCCAGGTCTGATATCTGGCTCAGGGCTCCATAGCCAGGTCACATTTGCATACTCCATTGGGTTTATACTGGAAACCTTTTAAATTTTTCAGCCTTGCTTTCTGTGCATCATGATGGTTTTGTCTGTGTGTGATTGCCTTGTCCTGGCCCTTCAGCCCACAGAAGCTACTCCATATACCCTTTCCTTCTAGTCTGCTCCTGATGCTCCCAAAAATGTTTGGCCAAATTGTTAAAAGCTCCTCTGCTTTCAGGATTGTTGTCTGCATTTGAATTCTTATGGAGCTGAAGAAGTAGTACAAACAAAGAGTAATCGTTTCAGTCAACAGAGCATGTACCCTATCCTAGTTACTGCTCACTGCTTCTCTAATTAGACTTTGACACAGCTAGGCACTGTATAAAGAGCCAGGAGGATGATTATAAACAGCAGCGGGTGCCAAGGCAGTGGGACCTGTTAGCACCAGTGTGAACAAGGCAACTGATTGCCCCTGAAAGAGCCCAGTGGCCCCAGGCTAGAATATTTAATGCCAGGGAGCTGCTGTTGCTGTGCACCCAGCCTCCCTCGACAAGTGTGCAGCAACTTTTCATCCTTTGGGAGTGCTGTCACTCTGCTGTCCCTACACACTTGCAGAAGCACCTGGCCTCTGTTATTTGCTACTCATTTTCCTGTGAATGCGTCAACTACTGCATGGGGCGAGGAAGCTTTTCCTACCTCAGTAAGTGACCCACTCTCAGTTGGCAGATGGGTTAGTGACTTTAAAAACTCTTTCCTAACTGCTCTAGTTTCTCATTACTTATTCTTCTGTCTCCAGGATTTTGCTGGCCTGAATGGTGCGCTGTTCACAGTGTGTGGTTTATTGGGTGCTTTCCTACTAGGCATGTACGTCGACCGGACAAGGAAGTTCATAGAGTCCACCAAGATTTGTTTCTGTCTGAGTGCACTTGCCAGCATTGTATTTGCAGTGGTGAGTTCTCCCTTGCATTGTGCCATACCCGTGGGCTTATTTCTATTGCCATCTGATAAATCATCAGCTTATACTAAGATCATTTGATGTCATAGTGTTTATTAAGGCATATGTTACACTTTGGGATTATCTCTCTGGCTAGGAGTGGTCTAAAGAAAAACCCTTTACTGAGAATTTCACAGTCACTGTGGAGCCTGAGACAGAGTGATTCAAGATATGAATAAATTGGTGTAATTTTACTTCTCTACACTGGATCACCATGTTTGCTTGCTGACTCCTAAGGCCATTCTTTTCAAAAATAAATGGAATTACTAAATATCCATCTTACAAAAATGCCCTAGTTTTCCCTACACCTGCCTTTAACAGTGGCAGCTGTCAGGAGTATAACATTAACAGAAAGGACCTAGTTATGTGCCTAGTTCTGCAGTAGTCCTTGGGTAGGACAATAAAAGAGAGCAAAAGAAGAGAAAACTTGAATTCAGCTGAGAGAGGAATGCAGAACGTGGAGACTTCAGGCCCATTGGACCACAGTGCAAATACAGCACTCAAAAACAGCCATTGCCAATGGGAGCCATCACACAGCAGGAATCTGATCGTGACTCACAGGGCTCCTAGCACTGCAAAGGATCCAGAATGGTGCAAATTTCTGCTTTCCCAGCAGGCTTATGCTGTGCATGTCTCTTCTGTGTTGAAAAGCCAAGACTTTGAATAGAGTGTGATCCCATGTTCCCCTGGGCCAAGATCCCAGTGATGATATCTCCATTTCAAAGAGACAGACAAATGTAATGCCTTTGTCAGTGCAGGACAAGGTGCCTATAGCAAACCTTGCATTTCTTCCTTTAGTACCTGGCATTTGTTTTGAGGATGATCTGAACAGAAGTCAAATTGCCTGGATTCAAATAAAGCACTGAGTAGGCAAGAGGCAGTGTTAGGAGCAACAAGCAAACCTTTCCTTCCTCTCCTTCCTTTCTTCACCTTCATCCCATTCAGATGAATTATTGGTTCAAAGTACTAGATCAAAAATAACCCATTCAAATTTGCTTGATGCCTTCATGCTTCAAACACAGATTTCAGACACGTGGAGTTTTCCTTGACTTTAGCAGTGTAGCTGCACCAGGCCTGCAGCCAAGACAGACATCTCATGTTCCTCTGTGGAAATTTATTATATGGTTAAGGAAGGAAATAGCAGCAATGCACTTGCAAAGTACTTGTTTACTAGCATTGGCTTGACAAGGTCATACTCTTTCCTCCACAGTTAGAGACAAAACTGTTCTAGGCATTAAACTAATCATCAGCTTTTTTAAACGTATCAGGTGGTTTTTTGTTTGCTTCTTGGTTTGTGAGGTTTTGTTAAAAGCTCAACATTAACAACAAGAGTCTGACTAATTTTTCTTATCATTGAGCTGCAACAACCTAGTGAATTCTCACATGTAACCCATTGCAAACACCACTTCTGAAAAGTTACTTTGCACTGGGAGGAAGGTGTGTGTTTCACTGTGGCTCGCAATATGGTGAACACATTCCTGGTAAGTTACTGACTAGGATGCCAAGTTGCAGTAGTACAACCACACAAGTGCCTTTCAGGTAGTTCTGCTGATCCTCTCTCCCTTTGCTTCAATTCAACAAATAACTCTCTAGGGGGCTGGAGGTAAAAAATTGATTTCAGGAACAGATAGGGAATGTACTGGTGAGAACAGTGGGCCCTTGGAACTTCCTGCAGGTTTTGGGTTCAGAGGCTTTCTGTGCAACAGTGCTAACACTGAGACTTTTGTATTGGTTTTTTTTGCCTGCAGGCTTCTCGGTTCAGACATCAGGCTATCATATTGGCCCTCTCCAGCTCACTCTTTGGTTTCTTTGGTTTTGCCATCTACCCCATTGCCATGGAGCTGGCTGTGGAGTGCTCCTACCCTGTGGGAGAGGGCACATCTACAGGCCTGATTTTTGTTGCAAGGTAAGCAGGTGAATCCAACTGACAGCTGAGCTGGTGTTCAAACATTCACACATACACAGTGGTGTGGGTGTGGGTGCAGGTAACGAAGACTGTGGATATCAGTGCTTGCCATCCTGCTAAACTTGTCTCTGATGTCTGTGCACATGAACATGGCAAGAGGGAAGCTGGCTGGATGAGCCAGAGTCCTGAAGAGCTAAATGTTTTAAAGCAAGGAGGACTATGTGGAAGTGGTGCAAGAAAAGCAAGAAGGAAGATGAAGGTCTCCCTTGCATGGCATAAACCATGATTTAACCATGCCCAGCATCACCTACCTTTGAAACACATGGGGGCTGTTGTATGCCTGAGAAAGGAACCCTTCCAACAACAGTAAAGGGACTTGCCAGGTCTCAGTGCTCTGCTGAGGGAGATGAGGGGCAGCTGGTCACAACAGATGGGAGGGTGACTGTCCTTTCTGTTACTGATTTACCTGCCTAGGGCTGGCTCTGGAATTCAGCAGGAATGCTTGTTGGAGCTCTAACCAGTGATACAAGTGACCTGGTGCCACATGTTTGTCTCAGGTGGAGCTGCAGCAGCAAGAAATATCAGTGAGTGAGGGGCATTAGACACTGCCTTTGAAAGCTATTTTCTCTCACTAGTTGTAGACTTTATTACTGTGCCAGCCAATTATAAATAAGAAGGAGGCTGAAGTCATAGCCTAACTTTTTTCCATCCTTAGTCTTACAGTGAGAGATGTTTCCAAGTCTGCCCAGTGAATAAGCCTCAGCTGTTTGACATGTTAATTCAACACCTACTTGCTTTCAGAAGGAGTATATAGTGATCCTGCCACACTGGCCCTGTGTCTGGAGACGTGCAGAACGGCTGACCTGGACACCCTGTGAGCCAGGGCCAGTTAACAAAGTGCCTGGGCTAGAGGAATCCAGCAGTGGCTTTCTGTGCTAGAAGGACCCTGCTTCAGAAAGAGGCCTCACTCTCTTCCGACTGGGGAAGCTGGTCTTGTCTGCAGCAGGTGCCATGACTGCTTGTTGGCTTCTCCCCACAGCCAGGTTGAAGGCGTGATTTTAATGATTCTGCTACAAGCCCTCACTGTCCGTGTTTCTGAGGATCCATCCTCCACCTGTGCCCTTGACCAGGATGGAGCCCTGGACTGGACAAGTAAGTATATGTCCTTTGGAAATGATGCTGGACACTTGGTTGCATCCTGGGTACTCCCTACTCTCCTCCAGGTCTGACTGTGAGGAACACTACAAAGGTGATTCCTACTGTAGCATATTTCCTACCCACCTTTCCAAACCTGACGATGCACTCCTTGCTGTTCCTGCTAACCAAGTGTGCAAGATTGAAATGTGGAGAACTCTTAAGTTGCCATGAATACTACTGCTTGCTCTAGGTTAAAATTACTCTTATGATCACCCTATAGAGCTTCACCAAGCTAGAAATCAGCTGTTTTAAGGGGAAAACTGTCTGTGTAACCCAACCTGTGCTGCTTTGCATTGTGGGAGATGAAGACTACAACTGACTTGACTGACAGTGACCTCCCTTGCTTCTGTGCACACTGCTGTCTGTGTTTGTAACATACTTGTACAGCTTTGTTCTGACAATCCAGAGCACAAATATGTTCTCACTGCAGGCTAAACCCTGGTCTTGATCTCTCAGCTGGTTCATATTTATGTAGTACTGACACCAAGTCCTGGGAAGACTATAAACAAAGGCTGGGAACCATCTTTTAAATATATCCTGCCTGGCTAAGTAGAAACTCCCAATAACAAGCTCCACTCCACCAGCTGTCAGGGATCAAGGCCTCGTAATAACTGTTCCTGAAAAGCAATTTGACTGTTTCCTGTCTGAAAAGCTGCAATTCTCCATCCCCTCAGAGCTGGATCTCCAGATTAGGTGCTCATTCGACTCCTTTTGTTGTCTGATACTTGCAGGAACATCTGTGGAGAAAGGGACAGAGGTGTTTATTTCAGACACTGCTGGAATGAGAACTACTTCCAGGCCTTGTTGCATTGTCTTTTAGATAGACCTTTTTTTTTCCTCCTTTCAACACAAGTTTTTCTTGGATAAAAGTTTAGTGAACTTTTTCTACACTTTGCTTTAAGATAATATATGAAGAAGCACTACCTCTGAGGACCTGTTCTCTTATGAAGCTTAAGTGTTTTGATTCACCTTTTTTGTAACTTTTTTCATCACTCCCCAACACACAATTTACACAAAAACATTTACACAAAAACACACACTCCCAAAAGCATACTGTGTGCACTACTATAAGACCTCCAACCTGTGGGGTCATGCAGGACATGGAGTCCTGGAAACCTTCCATATTCCACCTAAATACTCCTTCTATACCAGCATAAAGTGAAGCAAGGTTTTTCTGTTATCAAACTGGTATTGCCCTACCCTGTCCTCAGAGGTAGCCCTTGGGAAGTGCTCAGCCAGACTGTGCAGTTTCTAGGAGCTGACTTGACTTTTAGACTTCTACACCCATGGGGAGTTGTGAATTCACTGCCTAAAAGTGTGTCTTTCTTGCAGCTCCAGTACTGGTGCTGGCTGGCCTCTGCAGTGCCATGGCTTGTTTCTATGTCATCTTCTTCCACACGGACTACAAACGGCTCCATGCTGAGACGATCAGTAGTGATTTGGTCAAGGCAGAAGATACAGCAACAGTAGATGTTCCTGAATCCTAAGCAGGCCAAAAAAAGGATGTCAAGGACTAAGGACTCAGACACATGGACAGGGACCAATGCTCAGCTGGCACACTGAGATACCGGGGTCCTGTTGCATAAGAAGCCAAGGACTAGAGTAAAGTGCACCTTTGTTGTGCACCCCTCAATCTTGTATTTTTTTGGGGATCTGGGCTGAAAGAAATGCTGTCCTGACAGAAAGGTCAAAGTGAAAATGGACAATTATGCATGTAACTGAATTTTTAGCTGACTTGACTCAAGCTAAAGAAATGTTGCAGAGGAGGGAAGCATCATATTTCAGCCTTTTTTTATTTTCATGTACCTGGATCAAGGGTGAAGGTTTCAGAGGGATGGAATCTATGCCTACCACAAACCCAGTGGAAAACTTCCGTTTAAGGACTGCAGCTCGTGTACAGCATAATGACTCTTCTACTCTGAGGGCTGATATGATTGGGCCTCTTAGCTAAAGGGCAGTAGGAGCTAGAGCATCCTTTCATTCCAGCAGGGAATTCTTAAGTATGTGATCTGTAATACAAGTCTGTTACAATGAGCCACTCTGTTTTCACATACAGACAGGAAAAGAAAAGCCTTGCCTGCTGTGCTACCCATAAAAGGCAATATCAGGAAACAGCAAAAGGTAAATATGGCAGCATTCCTCACCCATCTGGTCCCCTGCAAGATGCTGAGACATTCAGGATAAGCTGGTTTCACTAGGGCTTCTGTTTGTCTTCCTCTCCTGCGATTTCAATGGTTTAAGTTTTCCACAAGAAGACAAACCTACCTGATGTAATATTAAGGTAGTGTGATGCTCTCCTAGAGAGGAAGACTGAGAGGGCAGCTCAGGTTTTGGGCAGTGACTTATCGGGGCCGATTGTGGTCAAAGCTGGCAGTAGGACTGGCAGAGGTGACCAGTTAGAGAGTCCAGGGACTTGTAAGTTTCTGCAGGTGATAGGGGCTTTGGAGGGAAGACCAAGTAAGAAAACACATCAACAAATACCTTCCAATTCTCTCTGCAGCTGACAGCTGTTCTTCAGTGTTACAAGAGATGGGAAGTGACAGACCCCATTTGGAGTTCAGTTACACTAACAATTATCATGAGTACAACCATAGTTTTCATTTTACAGTACTTCCACAGCACTCTGGTGTTCTGTTTTGGTGTTCAGGTCTACATATCCAACCTGAGAAATTTTTACGTTTTAACACTTATGTGGTAAAAAACATTAGACGGGATTTCATAATACTTCATACCATGCATGTTACAAAAAAAAATCTCAGTACTTGCTGATTAAGGGACCTTGATGTAAATTGGACCTGTGACTAGCTTTGATCAGTCCAGCTAAAACATGATCCTAATGCTAAAGGTCCCTGAGGAACGCTGTATAAAGGAAATTTCTCAGTACCTGAATTCCCTTCCCCATTAGAAACTGGAGGGTTCTCCCTTTGTGAAACACCTGTCTGCAATCTGCATCCTTCTAGGCAGCCTGCTTGTTCCTACAGCTCCAGCCTTTCTCTCACCAGTAAGCATTGATATTTGTCAAAAGGAAAAGGAAGGAATTCTGAAACCAAAGTGAAAGTGAAATAGAATTGTTTTAATATGTCAGAGGAATGAGATTAGCTGTCTTTTGCAAAACTAACTGCAGTCCTGGAACTAACAGACTCAACAGATGAACACCAAATTTACCTTCCCCTTCTGAGTTCTGCTGCACTGGGAAGTAAAAAGCACTTGGTACTTTATACTACAAATGTTTATGTTTTTTAATAAAGGGTGGTTTTGGAAAAGATTGTTTTCTCACTATATCAATCCCTAGAAAATATTTTATAGATGCAAGGATGCATCAGATCTGCTATGCAGCACAAACCAAAGGCCTCAGTATTTGCCAGATGTGCATTAACTTGTGCTCAAACTGATGATGTGTGAAGATCTTTAAAATGACAGTGTGACATTAGCTCCATTTTGATGGGCAGGTTAAAGGAGTAAGGAAATACTGCTAGCAAACATCTCCAAAATCTGTTGCCCTGGTAAGAGAGTCTGCCTTGCACCAGCTAAGACAGTCTTATCTTTATCGAAGCATATAAAAGAGATTTGAAACGGGAGATATTTCTCTATTAATCAGGTATCATACGTAGAGGTGTGTAAGAGTATTTCTGAATTCCTAATGTGTAGTGGAACAGGTTGCTCCTTCACTATATAGTTTGTCATGTGTTGACAGCATGCCATAAAAGCATTATGTCCCTTCTAACAGTGAGGCCAGGTAGCTCATGCAAATACCTACCTTGCATTGTCCACTGTTCCTGCTGGCTCAGCTAACTTCATGTTTTGTATTTGGAACAAAAGAGGATCAAATGTTTGTGCTAGTCTGTAATTACCTCTGTAGCTGAAGACAACTGTCTTCTGTACACTCTGATTTTCAAGGCTGCATAACTCATCTGTCTCTCATGGCTCAGTTTTAGATGTGTCTTTACCCTGGAAAGCCTATGGAAAATGTGAAGCTGAAATCTTAAGAGAACAGAGGGATTTTGATATTAAGGTATGGGCCAAGTATGCTCGGAGATTGGACTTGTGTCCTCTTCATGCCAAAGGAGTGTCTGTCTGCCTTAAGCCTTCCATGTTCCCAGTTACGCTGGCAGAGGCATCTACAATTAGGTCTATGGGGATCACTAGGAAACCACAGAAAGCCTGCTGCAAAGGTGAATGGTCCTGGCTGTGGTCCGGTCTTACTAGAGGCCTTCTGTTTTTGTAAAGTCAAAGGAGAGAGACATAAATGTCAGGCAACTTGTCCCATCATAGCAATGGATCAGAAAGCAGTCCTCTGAAACAGCCAGGGATGTATAATCATGCTCTGGCTGGAGTGTCTGCACCATCTACACTGGTGGTGCCTGCTTCCTCCACCTGACAGAACTGCTGTAGGGAGAGGCCCCAGTGGAAACTTCCGTTTGTAAGAAAAGCCAAGACCTTTTTTTGGGGGGCAGGGACAGGCAGCAAACCTGCCTGAAAAATGTGTGCCGAGGTGGTGCATCTCCTGCAGAAGGTGGCTGAGCTTCAGGAGGCAGTTAGAAGGCTGCATAAAATCAGGGAGGCTGAGAAGGAGGTTAGATAGCTGGTTATAACTGCAGCCTGCAGTGGCCCCATATTCAATGGTCAAACAGGCAAAAAGTCCCTCACTGGTCACACACAGAAGGGAGAGGACCAATAATGCAGAAGAATGGAAGCTTGCAACAGCACGGACCAGCAGAAGGAAGAGACTTCCATGAAGCCTGAGGTGCCCTCACTTGTGTAACTACTTTATTGTTCTGCAGACTGAAGAGAAAAGACCTGTCACATCAGAAGCTGAGCTCCACACACTGGAGCTGAGTGAGGCAGCCCTGTCTGCTCCCTGTATCACAACCAGCACAACTAAGAAAGGGCAACAGTGATAGCAGTAGGTGACTCTCTTCTGAGAGGTGTGGAGGTACCCACTTGCTGACATGATACACTCTCTAGAGAGGTGCTTCTTACTGGAGAGTTGTGTCAGGGATGCCACTGAGAGAATACTGAGCCATGTACAGTCCACTGACTTATCTGCTGCTGTTTCATTAATCTTCCCATCAAAAGGAACGTGTTTGAAAGAGCCAGTTGAATCTGGCAAATCCACAAATGGTCACAGAGTTTGTACCACAGTCCAGGTTTCAGCTTATTGGTCCATGAGACTCACCAGGTGGAGAAGCTGCATCTGCAGGGGGCTGATGATGTCTTGTCTGTCAGAGAAGGGGAAGAGCATCTTCAGGCTGGCCAAGCTGGTGAAGAGGGCTTTAAACTCAAGGTGCTGAGGGAGGAGAACCTCAGTCCATCCCACTCCTACCAGTTTGATGTCAGTGTCTGTGAGAGATGTCCAGAGCTTGGAGCAGGATTGCAGGTCAGCAGGAGAGCATCTGAAGAGCAGCACAAAGGAATTAGTGACACTCCAGCCCACCTAAAATGCCTCTACTCAAACACACATAGCATGGGGAAGAAACTAGAGGAATTAGCGATGGGCTGTGACCTTATAGGCAGCTGAGATATTTGGTTGGATTGCTCCTGTGACAGGAGTGCTGGAATGGGAGGATACAGGCTCTGTTTCAAGGGCCACCTGGAGTGGACGGAGGTCTGTAGGGGCCTGCTACAAGCCTGCCTGCCAGGAAGACCAAGCAGATGAGTCCTTCTATACAGATAGGACCACCCTCACATTCACAATCCCTGGTCCCCATGGGGGACTTGAACCACCCTGGTAGCTGTTGGAGACACAACACAGCAGGACGCAAGCACTAGGAAGTAGCTGGAATACGTTGATAATTTCTTTATTCAAGTGATAGAGAAGCCAACAAGGAAGAAGTGATATGGTGGACCTTTCTCTCACCAAGAAGGAAGGGCTGGAGGGGAATGTGAACTCCAAGGGCAGCCTCGGCTGCAGTGACAATGAATTGGTGGAGTTCGAGACCCTTAGGGAAGCAAGGAAGGCGTACAGCAAGCTCACAACCCTGGACTTCAGGAGAGCAGACTTTGACCTCTTTGGGGATAGTATGGTATAAAGCCCTGGAGGGAAGATTGGCCCAAGAATACTTGCTGATATTCAAGGATCACCTCCTCCAAGTTCAGGAGTGATGCATCTCAGCAAAGAAGAAGTCAAACAAAAACATCAGAAGGCCATCATGGATGCATAAGAAACCCCTGGAAAAACTCAAACACAGCAAGTGTGCACACAGAGGGTGGACGCATGAGTGGGTAGACTGAGAGGAATACAGAGAGGTTGTCCAAGCAGCAAGGGATCCAGTTAGGAAAGCTAAACTCCTGATAGAATTAGGTCTGGCCAGGACCATAAAGAAAAGCTTCAGTGATAAAATGAAGACTAGGGAAAATGTGGAAGCATACTTCCTCTCTGGAAGTAAATGGGAGACCTGGTTACCTGGGATGTGGAGAAGGCTGAGGTACTCAATGACTTTTTTGCTCCAGTCTTCACTGTTAAGTGCTCCAGGTACACTGCCCACATTACAGAAGTTGTAGATGGCAAAGGCAGGGACTGGGAAAATGAAGAACCACCTGTTGTAGAAGATCAGGTTCAAGACCATCTACAGAACCTGAAGGTGTACGAGTCCAGGGGACCTGGACATACAACAAGGGTCTCAAGGAAACTGCAGAGGAAGTGGCAAAAACATTATCCATTGTATTTGAGAAGTTGCAGCTGTTCAATGAAGTTCCCACTTACTGGAAAAGAGGGAATATGAACCCCATTTAAAAAAAGGGAAGCAAGGAAGACCTGGGGAACTACAGGCCAGGCAGTCTCACATGGTACCTGGCAAGATCATGGATCACATGCTCCTGGAAACTACAAAAATGCCTGTGGAAAATAAGGATGTGATTAGGGACAGCCAGCATGGCTGGACTATGGACAAATTGTGCCTGACAAAACTGGTGGTCTTCTACAATGGGGTTACAGTATTGTTTCATGAGGTGAGAGTGACTGATGTCATCTGCCTGCATTTGTGCAAAGCATTTGACACTGTCTCACATGACATCCTTGTATCTAAACTGGAGAGATGTGGATCTGATGGATGGACCACTTGGTGTATACAGAATTGGGTGGACGGTCATACTCAAAGAATTGCAGTCAATTGTTTGATGTCCACGTAGAGACCAGTGATGAGGTATTCCTCAAGAGTCTGTACTGGGACCAGTCCTATTCAACATCTTTGTCGGGAACACAGACAGTGGGATCAAGGGCACCCTCAGCAAGTTTGCTGACGACACCAAGCTGTGTGGTGCAGTCAACACAGCTGACACTGGAGGGAAGGGATTCCCATATTCAGATGCACCTTGACATGCTTAAGAGGTGGGCCAATGGAAACCTCATGAGATCCAACAAAGCAAAGTGCAAAGTACTACACCTGGGTCTCAGCAATCCCAGGCACACCTACAGGTTGGGCAAAGAAATGATTGAGAGCAGCCCTGTGGAGAAGGACTTGGGGGTGGTGGTTGATGAAAAACGCAACATGAGCCAGCAATGTGCACTTGCAACCCAGAAAGCCAGTGGAATCCTGGGCTGCATCAAAAAGAGATTGGCCAGCAGGTCAAGGGAAGTGATTCTGTCCCTTTACTCTGCTCTTGTGAGACCCCACCTGGAGTACTGCATGCAGATCTGGGGTCCGCAGCATTAACAGGACACAGACCTATTGTAGGAAATCTAGAGAAAGGTCACAAAGATCATCAGAGGGATGGAGCACTTCTCCTTTGAGGTAAGGCTGAGAGGGTTGGAGGGTTGGAGAAGCGAAGGCTTTGTGGAGAGAATTTATAGCCCCATCAAGTACATGAATGGAGCCTACAAGAAAGGTGGAGAGGGACTTTCTACAAGGGTATATAGTGATAGGACAAGGGGAAATGGCTATAAACTTTAAAAGTGTAGGTATAGATTATTATATTTCATTATATATAAACATGTATTATATAAATTATATATAATATATATTTTTTTATATATACATATATATAAAATTATATATATTATTAGGTAGAAATTCCTTACTGTGGGAGTAGTGAGGCACTGGAACTGGTTGTCTAGAATGCCTCATCCCCGGAAGTGTTCAAGGCCAAAGTGGGTGGGGCTCTGAGTAATCTGGTATCTTGGAAGCTGTTCCTGACCATGGCAGGGGCATATGGGCAGGGGGTTTGGGTCTAGGTGATCTTTAAGGTCCTTTCTAACACAAACCATTCAATGATTCTTGCCATCCTGCACACAGCTAGGGCTCAGACAATAATTCCATTGGAAAAATGTTTGTTCCTTTCACACAGCAGCTACTCTTGAGGCCCCTGGACCAGCACAATCCAAAGGTTTTCTGCAGGACACTTACACCAGTTGTCCCTAGAGCAACTATTCTTGATGACACACACCTATAGTTTCCTGCATACCCTCAGGACAGCCAGCTCTCTCTCTGCTTTTCTTCTGTAGCCTTCCCTAGGGATTGCA
The DNA here is from genome assembly GCA_013396695.1 of Sakesphorus luctuosus. NCBI lineage: Eukaryota > Metazoa > Chordata > Aves > Passeriformes > Thamnophilidae > Sakesphorus > Sakesphorus luctuosus. Next base: position 50,750 of record VWZD01010875.1, on the reverse strand, counting down.
TGGGCGTGGCAGGGACAGGTCAAGTTCACATGAGCCTGGGAGTGAGATACGCTACTGTCTGAAGACTAAGCAGTTCCTGTGCAACCTCTCTGGTCCTGGGCAGACCTGGCTGTTTGTGCTAGGAGGGCATAAGAGGCAGGACAAGACCTGCTGTTGTACTGGAGAAAAGCAGCCCCAAGGATGGTCCTGCGAGTACATCCACCTCATTAGAGAACTGCAGAGAGACTCAGGTGAGGTCCTTTGTTCTGCAATAGGATCAGTTTTCTCTGTTCAGTACTCTTCCCATGCTGCACTTCTCACAGAGGGGCAGTGGACATGCCAGCCGATTCCACACTGCCTCTACAGGTGGAGAGAGTGTTACATACCAACACAGAAAGCTCTGATTCTACAGGATTGAATTGCCCTGGTTGGAGTTAGGGTGGTGGCTGTCTACACTGTAAAATATACCAAGTATACCAACCAAAATATACCAAATAAAATTAATATTGATGCAGGGTTTTTTAAGTAAGTAGAAGCAGACTTAACATCGCAATGTTAAAAAAAAAATCCAAAAAATCTTTAGGACAGAAGATACCTTTTGTGTCTTCAAAAAAAGAAAATAGCACAGAAAAAACCTCCCAGGTCTGTGTATATACTGTCAAGATAGAAAAATAATCCTGTGATTGGAGCTGGCACATCATGAAAGAAACAAATTACGACAATGGCTGGAGTGGCCATTCCATCCGTTGTTATGCCCCTCTTTTGGGATCACTGTAATTAAACACCTTTAGCCCTAAGCAAAGAAACTCAATAAGGAGGACAGATACAGGCTGGAAAACAAAAACAATTATACTTTCGTGCTACAGAAAACTCTTTTGTGCATTATGAGTTTCTGAGATTTATTTTTGGTGAACCCCTGGAGCTTCATGATCTGTTGTCTACTCCTCACATTCATCTACACCTCTTTTTGGATCAAGTTTGTCACAGAATTTCATGACCTACCAGTGAAAATGAACTGTAATTTAGCTTTCTGGAGCTCTGCAAGGTTAGAACTCTTCAGACGAGCATAAAGCAGCAGCTACCATGTCCAGGTTCTGCTTGATAGTCTGTAATGTTAAAAAGAATGAACACCAGAAGCAACCAGTGCTTTAAAACTCCCCAAGAAATTCTTAACACGTTTAAAACAAGTGGCCCTTCTCACAGCTGCAATGTTTTCATACCCGTGTCTGATTTGCAGGCAGTTCCCTCAATAATTTTGGCTTAAGGCAAATAGTGGATGTAAGAAAATATATCCTGGAACTACATGTGCTGCAAAACCAGAACAAAACTAGCTTTCTTGTGAGGTTTCATGGAAAAGGTGTGCAGAAAGAGTAATAGGAAAAATATTAACTAGCTGAAATATCTATTATAGTACTTTCTGCCTAGATATGTTTCCCTCATGTGCACCCTCTGTGATGCTAATTCAGGAGATCTGGGCTTTATTAAGGTATGATGGATAGCATTGGCATTATTTAGTTTGCTGCATTATGTGTCTTTAATAGAAGAGAGGGATTTAATCAAGTGTGTCACCCTGGATAGAAAGGCAATAACAAAGCATGCCTGGAGGAAAACACTGGAGAATCTTGGCTCTGTTTGTCCTCTTCATTCTGCCTTATCTCTTAGTTTAAAAAGTGACTGTCTCTAGTTTCTCCTCCCCCACAAAACCCCACGACCTATCCCTGCTCCCTGCTTGAAAGTTACTCTTTTTAGTTAGAAATCCCTTTAGTCTCTTTGGTGTGCTTCCTTGTAAGGACAAATCTAGGCAGAACGACTTTGAATCACCAAAGTCCCACTTTACCTTTACTACTTCTGCCACCTATCATGGCCACTAATACTCCCCACTTTTCAGGATATTTTCTCTTCATTTTTCCTTTCTTCTTTCTTCTTCCATGTCTTACTGTATCCAGGTTGTATGAATCATTGTCAAGGAACAACTGCTTTGGCATTGGCAAAGGCATTGTGACTGACCTATTGCTGGGGCTGGCCCTGCTCTGAGGAGGCTGGACTGAAAATGCTCTGTTTGCAGCACATCTATGAGTCCACATTCAGTTGAAGGAAACAAGTGTGTGGTGAACGCACTGTGAGTCTGTACCCCAAATCCTCTAGTAACTCAAGCACCATTGGACCCAGACTTACGGGATCACTCTTCCAAACGATGCCAGGCAGTTCCAGCAGCTGACATACCATGTGTTCTGTGGAGGGTATCTGGTTGCACCTGCCTTGCCATCAGGTATGAAACTTTCTAGAATGTCTTTAGATGGGTTGGTGTTGGGCACTTTGGGGTACATTTGTATCCTGCAAGAGTGCTCATGACTCACATCCTCCATTGCATCTCAACATTCAGGGGTCAGTAATACAGTTAGGGAGTTGTATAACCAAAGCAAAAGTTTGAGTTACCCATGAAACATAAATGCATTAAGCAGGATGTGACTAATACCATCTTTTCTTAAACATGTGTATAAGCATACGCTACTGTACGGCAAACAGTATCCAATAACTTTGTAATACTGTGATGGCACAGCCAGACACTCTGTGGTTAAGTACATGACCCACGTAACCAACAAAGAGGCAAAGTTGGGTGCAGGTTCAGAATAAAGGTTTTCAGGTAGCTAAATGTTGCCATAAAATGAGCACAAGGAACTGCAAATAAGAGACATCCTGACTATACAGTAGCAAAAGTAAACCCAAGACAAACAGTGTGAGGAATAGGGGAGCCCTCCACTCAACCTGGGGGAAAGAGGACACATAAAAAATGTCAGGCATGATGGAGGAAAATCAGAAGACTTAAGCTTATTTTAATGTCTCTCTTCAAAGAGCTTTTGAGTCCCATCACTGTCCCCTCTATGACTAGAAATCAGTAAGGACCATAGCCACCAATGCCTAAGAAGTGGCATCTGCTCCATGGTACTTGTAGCTTATTGAGCCAGAGTGGGAAATGAAGAGATGATGAATATCATGCAAGAATGAATCATTAGCAAGAACACTGTTATTATGGAATAGATCTTCAATTCCCCAACTGATATATAAACACTTATTGAGATATCCGTTCTGCTTTGGGTTGCTTCGTTGAGTCCAAGTCTTTCTTCATACGTCTCCATGCCACTTCCCTTTGGAGGTTGCTGCAGGACATGTTCTCAGAAATCTTTGAAAAAGCTGATCGTCTTCCCTGAGCCTTGTCTGGCACTGAGAAAGCACAGGAAAAGAGGCCATGAGAGGTGTGCAGCCTCATCTTAGTCTCCTTTTCCTTGCCAAGCAAGTTGTGAGGGGAAAAGGGGAGATCCCACTTCAGGGACTGCTGTTTCTGGAAGCATGTGGTATGCAAGGGGAAAGACATGGAGGAGTTGAGGAAACATTACTGTTGGGCAGTACTTGGAGTCAGCACTGCCAAGCCAAAAGCATTCAGGCTGGGGCAGCTTAAGTTGGCTGGACATCAAGAGAGGAAGACCTTGGTCTCTCAGTGTCATCCATATGGGTGGGCGGGCTGTCCCACTGCAGAGCAGAGCCTCCAGTTGGGCAGAGGGAAGAGGGGTTCTCCTCCCCAGAGAGATCTTCATCCCTGAGCTGGTAGCTCAACAGGGATGTAGGAGGTTGAAGGTGTCTTGAAGGAGTCTTCAGGGACTATGGCTTCATGACCAGTCCCATCAGCAAGCCTGCAAAGAAGCTAGGGAGGCAACCTAAAGCTTTTCCTCTGCTGGTGGTCCCCAGACTTTCCTGGTGTCACAGGTTAGGAAGTTTTTTCTCCCCTTATCAACAGGAAGGTTTTGGGACCTGTGGTCCTGCGCCCACTGCTGACACTTGGATCTAGCCAACAACAGAGTTAATTGCTGGCCATTCCAGCTTGATTGTTGAGAGAGGTGGAGTAGGGTGAGGGTGGAAAAAGGTTTTCCTTTCTTTCTCTCAAGGGTTGGGGTAGATTCTTCGCTGGCCTGGCTGCAGTGTGGAGGAGAGCCCCTGTTCCTTTGCTGGACGGGTGGAGGCACTTGGAGCTCCCTTTTTTGGGTGTGAGCACCCCACCAACTCCGGTGTTGCCCAGAAGAGGGAGAGAATGGTTCCTTCCTGGTGCTGGATCCTTTCTTCTTTTCAGTGGCTCCTAAGGGGTGTCATCGCTACGTTTAGATTCGCTGCAGACATTTCTGAGGACCGCCTTCAGTTGCACGGAAGTTGCGAGAAGCCACCATCCCCCTCGCCTACCACCGTTTTCTTCGAACAAGGGACAGGAGGGAGCCTACACCCCTGCACGAGGAAACAGTTCCGACCCGTCCCTTTCGCAGCGACCAGCCAAGGCACTACATCGCCACCTGCTGTCCGTAAATACAATTGCTTTGAAAGAGAGTCTAGCCCGTTCTGGTTTAGGGTTTTGGTTATGGTGTTGTGGTCTTGTTCTGGTTTGTTCTGGTTATATGTATACATACATATGTATATATATATATATACACACACACACATATATAAAAATTAAGAACTGTTATCCTTTTCTATACATTTTCTAATTAAAATCTTTTCAATTTAAAGGGAGGTGGTGGTTATTGAGGAGGATCCCCTTCTCTGGTCTAGATAGACACTTTGGTTTTCCTCTAGACTAAAACACCTGGCCTCCCCCATGATGTCACAGTGGTCAAAGCTCCTGTGGCCAAAGCAGCAGTCTCTCCTTTTGGATGGGTAGCCCTTTCACACACACTACATCATCTTTCCCCCTTCTGCCTTGCTCAGTACTCTTCATCCCCATGGCCCCTCCTTGCCCACAGTAAGGGAAAGCAGCACTTTTCTGTGTGTTCTGACTTGGTGCCTAGTGTTTGCACCAAGAACACAAACTAAACACCCCCGGCACAACCGCTCAATCCTCCAGGTGTGGCAGGTATGAGGTATACTAATGCAGTTCAGGGAGCTTGTCCCCCAGATTCCCCTGTTAGTGTTATCTCACCTTACTTGGAGGAGAAAGAAAATACTTAAATAAAATTAGGCAAGTTGCACATCGAAATATCAAACAATTGTAGCATAAGCATCTGTACGGTGTTGCACACCAGGTACCCACTAAAGCTGCTCTCTACCTCCCCCCTGCAACCAGATAGAGGAGAGAAAATACAATGAAAGATTCATGAGTTGAGGTAAGAGCTCACCATCAGGATCAGAGCAGAAGAGTGAGAAGTAAAATAATCTTAAAAATACCTTTCCCCCACCCCCCATCCTTCCAAGTTCTACCTTCTCCCTCCCAGTGGTGCAGGGAGATGGGAATGGAGTTAATTGTTATTTCTGCCAATGTCAAGAAGAGGAGTCCTTCCCCTGCTGCCCATGGGGTCCCTCCCAAGGCAGACTGTCCTTTGTCAATTTCTCCAGTGTAAGTCTATCCCACAGGCAACAATTCTTCACAAATTGCTGCCACATGGATCGTTCTCCACAGGTGGTAGTCCTTCAGGAACAAGCTGCTCCAGCNAGGTACCCACTAAAGCTGCTCTCTACCTCCCCCCTGCAACCAGATAGAGGAGAGAAAATACAATGAAAGATTCATGAGTTGAGGTAAGAGCTCACCATCAGGATCAGAGCAGAAGAGTGAGAAGTAAAATAATCTTAAAAATACCTTTCCCCCACCCCCCATCCTTCCAAGTTCTACCTTCTCCCTCCCAGTGGTGCAGGGAGATGGGAATGGAGTTAATTGTTATTTCTGCCAATGTCAAGAAGAGGAGTCCTTCCCCTGCTGCCCATGGGGTCCCTCCCAAGGCAGACTGTCCTTTGTCAATTTCTCCAGTGTAAGTCTATCCCACAGGCAACAATTCTTCACAAATTGCTGCCACATGGATCGTTCTCCACAGGTGGTAGTCCTTCAGGAACAAGCTGCTCCAGCATGGGTTGCCCACAGGTCTTACTAGGAAAACCTGGTCCAGTGTGGGCTTCTCTCCCCATGGGTCAGCACCAGGTCCCTGCACCAGCACAGGCTTCCCACGTGGTCACAGCCTCCTTTGGACATCCCCCTGCTCGAGCGTTAGCTCCTCCATGGGCTGCAGGTGGATCTCTGCATCTCGATGGTCCTCCATGGGCTGCAGGGGCACAGCTGCCTCACCGTGGTCTGCACCAAGGGCGGCAGGTGCCTGGAGCACCTCCTCCTCCTCCTTTTGACAGACCTTGGTTGTTCATGTTCTCACTCCACTCTTCTCTCACTGCAATTTTCCTCTGCCCAACAACTTTTTTTCCCCTTCTTAAATACATTATCCCAGAGGCCTTACTATCACTGTTGATCAGCTCAGCCTTTGGCAACAGTGGGTCCATTCTGAAGCTGGTTGGCATTGGCTCTACCAGATAGGTAGGATGAGGAAGGTTTCTAGCAGCTTGTAACAGAAGTCAAGCCCCTAGCCTCTCTGTCACCAAAACCTGGCCACAGAAATCCAATACAGCATCCCTTGCCCAAGTCTATCATTCCATACCTCCACAGTAATTTCAAGACTCTTTGGTAGCTGCAGTTCCTCTGGGCCAGACAGAGCTTCCAAAAGGGTTTTATTAAGTCAAGGGCACTGCTGCCATAGCCAGAGAGGAGTGTCATGAAAGGCTGTTGTTACTTGCTGGTATTATGCTCAGAGAGTTCACTGGTGCAGCTCTCTGTGCCTGGCCTCAGAGCCATCAGAAATTTTCCCCAACCAGGGCACCCAGGAATCACTCTTGCAGCAGCAGAGGTGATCTAGCAGGGTAAAGGTCACCCTGGGGAGCTGGGAGGGTTTCCTTCATGAGGGACCTGGGAATTTCTTCCACATCTCCCAGGGCCAGAAAACAACTGTGATTTCTCTCCCATTTTTAGCATGACATCCACTGCTACAGCACCAGTGACAGAGCAGCTCAACATCCCCAGCTCCCCCAGACCCCACAGCAAATGAAGAGCATGGTCACAGAGCTGTACAAGCACTGTCCCATCTGCCAGGACAGCCTGGGAGGAGGCCAGATGCACACTGCCAGGCCTCTACTGCTTCTGCTAAGCGTACATCCTGTGGTGGGCTGAGAGCAAACATGAGTGTCCCCTCTGGAGGAGGAGGGTGGCCTTCATCCTGCATCTGGTGCTCTGAGGAGCTTGTCATTCCACCCCATGGGGCACCATTGGATGTGTTCCACCCAAGCTCCTGGACACTCAACTGCCCCCAAGTCTCCACAAGCCTGCAATAGCCCTGCCATCAGCTGTAGGGCCACTGCCCTGGGGTCCAGTGAATGTCTCCCACATGCAAGTCTGGGTGTCCCTCTTCTATCCTTACTGTGTTGTCTCTCCATCGCCTGCTGTTGTGGCTAAACCAGCAGCTGGGGCAGCCCTTAGAGGATGCCAGGTTATGCCTAAGGATTTTGGTGTGCTTTTGTAGATTTTTACAATCATATAAGTTACATGGATTCTCCTAGGTTGCTCAGATCTTACAGTGAGTTACTAAAGCTCTTTCTCCCAGTTTGTGAGCTTTCTCATGCCCTGCCAAGGCCATGGTGTTTGCCAGAAGCCACCTGTAGATAGCAAGAAGACAAAACACAAGATGAAGGCCTAGAGGTCCTGGAAGATCTCCAAGGGGCAGTTCTGAAGACCCCTGTGGGTGGGGCAGAGAGGGAAATGAGAATCATGGTTGGTTATCGATATCTCATATGCACATTACTGGAGAAGTTATAAAATTGTAACCTTCCTGGTCACTTGCAGACCTTCTGGTGTGCACCTTAGAACCTTCTAATAAAGGTAACCTATGTATCTTTCCCTATTAAACTGTTTTAGAGGGTCTATTTTCACAGGAATTTATTAGGCAATGCAGGAAATCAGCAGCAGCAGCCAGGTAGCCACACAACCCATCCAGGCTGCACCCTACTGTGGCCTGGATGAGGAGGCTCCGTTCCAGTTGCTCCTGCATACACACACACACACACACACACACACACAGAGACAGCTCTGACCACCAGCTTGGTGCCACCCTCAAACACCAGCTCAGTGGGGAGGCCTGACACCGGGTTGGCCTGGGGGACAGCGATTCAGCTTGGGGTGGGAGGACAGACCCGCTACTGCCCCCAGCCCTTATGCCTCTCAATTAGGTCTCCCAGGCCAGCTCTTCCTGGGGGTCTCAACAGTGCCCATTCTGTCCTCCACATGTAGCTGGGGCAGCAAATGTTCACCTGGGGTGACACAACTAGCTCTGGAAAGGAGGGCCAGCAGCTCTGAGGACCCTTCCCGGAAGCCATCCCACCACTGATGACACTGGGAAGGTGCATCAGGAGCCAGCTAAATCAGGGCTGGGCTGCAGCTGGTGCACACACCAGTCCCTTGTGGTCCTGGGTCCCCAAATCCATGTACCATTTAATAAAGGAAAATGAAAGCATGAAAACTGCACAAAACACCTCAGTATTACTAACAATGCTGGTGGAGTTGCTCTCCCCAGATGTGCTGCTTTTCTCCTCTTTTGCTCTTGCTTTGACCACCATTTCCTCACTTGTTCCCTGGGCATTACAGGTGCTGGATCACTATTGGAGAGGGGGTGCATCGATGCAGGCCCTGGCCAGAAAGGGTGGGATGTTGATGCTGGCAGATCTGTGCCAGGTACTATTTTGTTGCTACCCCTAAAAGCAAGAGTTTCCCTGCTCCAAGTTTGCATTTCTACAACTGATCAGAGGGCAATTGTTTCCAGTCAGGGGTCTCCAGGGCCAGGCAGTGCCCCACCACTCATCCCTCCAGGCTTGTTCTCCACACCCTGTGCCCCGCATCCCAGGGCTCTGCTCTCCTACCAGCCTGCACTGGGCACTGCAGCCTTGCTATGGCAGCGTCCAAATCCCTCCTGCTGCCTGGAGTCACCACTTGGTGCTGCTCTCTGCAGCCCAGGCTTGTGCCTTGCCAAGACCAGAGCTCCCAGAAATTCAAGGGGAAGTGCAAGGTTCTGCCCCTGTTTGCAGTGCAAGAGAAGTGGGTGAGTGTGCAGAGCATGCAAAGAAGTAAAGAATGGAGCAAATTATGAATATTGTTTATTCAAGCCTTTGCCTTTCCTTGTCTGGTGAAGTGGGAAGGAAGGAAGTCACGGTGTCTGGGAAAAATCCTACAGTAGGGAGCCAGCAGCAGTGGGCAGCTGAGGAAGAAGGCACTGAGGGCAGTTCCCTACTACTGGTGCAAGCGATTGCATGAAGGAGTGAATGAAAAAGGACAGGAGATTGTCTGTTTTCATCTTTGCAATTTTTTGCATTATTGAATCTCGTCAGCCACCTCTCCTGGGAGAAAGAGCAGGTGTGTGTCAGAGGAGCCATGCCGCACGTGCTTGCTTCAAGTTGCTCTGGCAGCTCAGAGAGAGCAGAGAGGGACACAAACTCATTTCTCTGGGAAACAGCTCTAGAGGCACTCGAGTGCAAGCTCTGGAAGCACTGCAGACGTACTGTCTCGAGTTAGGTACAGTCTGTGGGGATGTGAAAAGCATCGCCAAGGCAGCACACTCCCCCTACTTGCAGTACACACACAGCTGTGTGCAGGGATCACTGGCATTTGCTCCTGACCAAGGAAAGAGTCAGTATATCTGGCAATGTGAGTCCCAAGGAATGTAACCTGCTCTTTTGTGTTTGGATTTAGTGACCAAACACTCAGCTGATTTGGCTCCTGGGGACTGGAGAAGCACATGAGCAAATGCACATCTCTCCTCTGGTGGGAAGCTGGTTTGATGCCTTATTACTGTAATTGCCAAATCCATCAGTCATTGCAGGCTATCTCCAAGACCTCATCCCTTTTCACCCTCTGCTCAGGAAGGATAGCCAGCCTATTTTGACAATGCTCACAGAAAAGTGCTTGGGATTTGTTTATTCTGCACTATGTCTCTGGTCATCCTTGTTCCTCTCTTTCTTAAAAGGTAAGCTCACCTGTGGTTGTCCA
>VWZD01010875.1:0-39429 GCA_013396695.1 Sakesphorus luctuosus | reverse complement strand
TTTTTACTGTAGGTCACATACTTTTATTACTCCCTTACAGCTGAAACATACATGCCTGCATCAACTGCAAGTTGACTGAGTATTCCAGGTGTGAAGGATCATGTCATGTTAATCATAATTTATGCATAAAACAGGATTATCTTTTTAAAGCAAAGANAAGCTGAACTAACGAGTAAGTGATGGCAGCTTGTTATGATACAAGTCATTTTGTGTGCAGTCCCATTTTGAGACGTTATGTCTCATGTAAATAGTACCTTTTAAATACTGAGTAATAACTAATTCATTTGTGGGGTTGCTTAGTTTCTCTGAGCAGCACATGAAGGCAAACTGCTTTTGTAAAAAATACAAAGCATTTTTTGTTAGGTACTTTTACCAACAGTTTACAAGTATGCAATTTTACAGACAACTGCTAAAGCAGAATAAACAAACTTCTGATTAAGCCAGTCTGTATTTGACCTCTGCTTTGTCAATTGTTTTTTTAACTTAAAAAAAACCTAAGAAAAATTAAAAAATAATATTAAAGCCCTGGGGAATTTTGCAGTTGAGAGAAAAATGTCAAGATAATCTTCACATGTTATGAGTAGCAGAGTGTTTTAACATTAACTCCAAATTAAGTCCCCCCAGGATTTCCTGACCACATGGAAGTCACAGCCAATATGTTAGAACTAACATTACTCTCACATGGTGCTGAGTTGTTTCAAGAGAGTTCACAATAATTTACCAGCTTCTGAAAACTCCTATAAGGCTGTTTGACAAGTTGTGACATGAACTAGCTAAACCCCAAAAAAACCTAGCACATAAAGAACTTGACCATTTTTTTCCCAGTTCTTTCTGCAACTTTCTGCTTCAACCTGACTTCAACTTGCAATACTGCTAGGAGCCCTGGTTATGTCATTCATGTGAGGTCATTGCAGTCCTCCTTCCTGATGAACATTGCTGTGCTTTTATATTTTTTCTTAAAGTGACTCCACTACAGTGCCCATGTTCCACACAGATCACAGTCAGACCTCTTAATTTCTTTGCTTTGTACAGCCTGATATCAGGGTCATACTCTGGCCGTGTGGTTTTAGATAGCCCAACAAAGCCAAAGGGAAACTAAGGACAGAGTCCTCCCTCTGCAGTCTGGTGGGAATGTAAGTGCTCAGCTGTATGGGACAAATCCATATATCTAGGATATGCTGCAAGTGAGCTATCTAGCTTAAAGACATAAATGATGAAGTCACTCAGCCTGACTTGGTGTACCCAGCTGGTGCAAAGAAGGTTTTCTTTGGCTCATTCGTAGTACAGAATTGAATTTCTATGCTACACTCATTTCATGCTTTCTCACAGTTTTGCTGATTTAGATGAGCTCTAGTGATCACATCAGAACACAACTGGAGATCTCTAGGAGCAAATCCTCACAAATTTATTGGTTCACTTCCATACAAGCAGGTGCTGTTTCTGCAACAACAGAAGCATTGGCAAGAAAGCCTCAAAAGGCCAGATTCTGCTGCCAAGATGAAATTTCTCTAATGTGTGCTACTCAGGCTGAGATGACATGATTTTAGATCTGTGTAGCAGAAAGAACCAAGGGTGTTGCTTAAACCAAGGGTGTTGCTATATATGGAGTCTAAACTTCAGCCTCAGCTGTGTAGGACTGATGGAACTGCAGTGATGGGTGTTATACTAATTGGTTTACTCCACAAAGACACTGTTAAACAGGTGTGAGGATTCCTGTGCCTTGATAGAGTACAAGGTAATGTCACTGATAATTTTGTGGTTGTTGAAGGAGCTGTACTTTTACATCTCATAAATGTTAACAGACTAGAGCCAGGTCTTAAAGTCAGATAATTTAAAATCTTTCATTCTCTTAATTACAAGTCTGAAGGTTGCATTCACTTGAGCTCTTCACACTCTCTAAGGTGATGCACTGAGTGATACAGTTTAAAAGATAGCAATGCAGATGATGCAAATTCAAAGAAGATACATGAGGAAGTCCTTTGCTTGTATCAACAGATCTTTTCTTCCATATTGGCTAAAAAATGCTGTATGTGCTGCTTGCAGAGATGGGAAATTAGTGTAAGGTCCCTTTCATTGCTATAATATTTAATAGCACATGCACCAGGGTCTGCTTACTCTGAATGCTGAGACCATGCTGTGGAGTCAGACAGGATTGAATGCATTTGGCATGGCACGTGCATGTTTATAGGTGACACTGCTCTGTGATCAAGAGTGCTAGTGCCATTGATACATTTAAGGGAGGCAGGCAGAGTCCTAGGAAAATCCGTACTTCCTACAAATCACTGTCTGCTACAGTAACTTGCTATACATGCTTGCCTCTTAGGGTTGACTTTTCAGTTCAATGAACTAGACTTCATGTTCAGTCACTAATCTTCTATGTGCATTCAGTGGCACAGCTCTGAGGCTGATCTATATTGTTGTAGACACTCTGCAACTGTGGAGCTGGGCCAAGCTTCTGAGAAGCCACCAGGCTCCAGGAAAACTGGAGTTATTTCTATGCACATTTGCTGATAGTGATCTGGGCTAAATCCTGAGGTATTAATTTTTCTCAGATCTCACTGGAAAAAGTGGGAAGCTCCAGAAAAAGCACCTGGGCTGTGATATCACCAGTACCTATTCTTTTTGTATTGTATTGTATTGAAATAGCACTCTGCATGTGAGGAGGGATCCAGAACAGACACAGTGCACCAGAAAGTAGCACTCATCTGGTCTTTGGGATGACCACATAGCACCTTAGGAGTCTTCAGCCTTGCTCCAGCTCAGAGGGCTTTCTGATGGTCTCAGAGCAGAAGTTCCTGTTCCAGGATTCATGCCCTTAAGACATTTTCTTTCTTCTGGTTTACTCTCCTTAGGCATGGAGGAGAACTTGAGATAGTGAGAGTGGTAGCATGTACAATTTTGTTTGTATGTGACAAGCAAGGAGTCTCTCTAGCTCTAGGCTGTGATTATAGTAGATCAAATCCCTTTGCAGTACCTATGACATGGTTGTTTGATGATGCCTATTGCCCAGAGATCCTGTATAATCTAATGAAGAGATCAAATCTGACTGAGACAGGTAAGGCTAGCACTGACAATCAGTAGCACACCACGGAATGCAAAAGGTAAACGTGAGTTTATTGCTGTTTTAGAACTCTGTCCTGAGAAAATGTGTCCTAAAGAAAGAGTTTTGTTTATCAAGTACTTTCTGCATTGAGCAAAGAAAGCTGAGACCAGAACCAGATGATGCGTTTGGAAATACGAGTCTTCTTACCTGGGACCTGCAATTAAGTCAGTAAATAGCAATGGAAAGAGAATCTGTAGTTAGCATGAGTACATATACATGTTGACAGTGAGGTGCAGGTGTCTGTGTCCTGCCTTGCTATGAACTTTCTTTGCTCAGTTAGAGAAGCTGTGGTTACTAGAGATCTGAAACAGGTGCCTGCAAACCTTCTCACCATTCAGAAATGGGTATTTTCAACACTTATTAAACTCCAGAATGTTGCAGAGAAAGACACAGTCCTCATTTCTGGTCTTAATGCAACATAAATTTGGACAGAAACATGACTTGGAAGAAAGAGGCAGGCTTGAAGAGGCCTCATTTCCCACAAAGAGCTCAAAACAGCCTAAAGTCAGTTTACAGACTGGGCCAACAAGATTGTGCACTGTGTTCCCTGACCCTCAGCTCTGGTTATGTGGAAAAGCCTCTCTGGTCACTTAGATCTCCACCATGCCAGGAGAAAAAATTAAGTTTTAAAGTGGAAAAAAATGCATCTGTATCAGCTGAGGTGAGGGAGGATCTGATTCACAGACTGGTAGAATAATTTGACTGGAAGGGACCTCAGAAGTGGCCCAGTTTAAACCTTCTTCTCAGAGCAGGTATAGCTCTATTAGGTTACTATCTAGGCAGTCAGTCTGGGAAGTGGTGTCCCCTGTGGTGAGTACCCTTGCAACTTTATCTTATCAGTGCTGCCCCTGTGCGTGTGCCAGAAGGGCCTAGCTTCTTCATCATGGTGCCCTTTTTCATGGAAGCTGAAGGCAGGCAAAAGAACTCCCTCTTGCTTTCTCATCTCTACACTGATCAAAGGCGTATCTCTTCATCTCTCACTGGCCATGCTCTGCTCCAGCATCCTGTTGTCTCAGTGGCCTACACTCGACTGACTGCACATGGTCACTGTATATCTTGTGCTGCCCTGGGGAGGCTTTATGACACAGACCTAACTGTGTGTCAGGCAGTGGGTCTCACTGATGTTCAACATAGGTTGGTTATAGAGGAGGATGATGCTTAGTGTCCTCATTACCTCTGAGTCAGTAGATCTGAGGAAAAAACAAAAGTAGGGGGTCATATAATGATGCAGAAAATACATTTCATAGTTCTTAGTCATCTTGTGCTCTTTTTGAAGTGTTTACAGAAGTGGTGAGCAAGGCATGACAAATGACAGGGTTCTTTCCCTTTAATATTTTGTCATTTTAGAAAAGTGATTAGCAAACTGAAATCAGGATTGAGTAGCTGTAACAATGGGAAAAGGAGATCAAAAATTAAATAAAAAGATATTAGATAGTTTGCAGTTGTCACTGCTTCAAGTGGCAAATGGGCAGCAACTTTGAGCTGGACCCATTCTTGTTCAGGCATTACATACAATTCATAAAATGCTACTGGGCAGCTCTAAGAGCTCTAAGCAAAAGATTTGTCTTTCTAATATAACCAAATAGCTTTCTAATATAACCAAACAGCTATCTAGCATCATACTCACTGCAGTAGTGTTACGTTCAAGTCTAAGCCTTCTAATGCAGTTTTCAAAGGTATTAGGGTCACTAGTTTCCATTTACTTTATAATTTAAATTTATGATATCGGTGTCTCAGCCCAAGCAGTTCAGCACTCTTGACATCGTCAGATCTACTTACATGTTGCTTGATGATGACAAAGAAAGAGCAGGAGAGTAGAAAAAGAATAAATCTAATGGAAGCACACCTGTGCATAACGAGAGAAGATATCCGTCTCCAGAGGAAGTCTCTGCCAAATGGGCAAATCATTTCACTATTGGGTCAAGCAGGCTTAGGAAGTCTGTGCTGAAGAATACAAGAGGGCAGCCCAGACATCACAAGGTCGCTTTCTGGTTTTCAGGCTAGTTGTGGTCTCACTTGGAGACCAAGCTTCCCACATCTGCAAGCACTGCTGCTGTATCACAAGATGACAGTCATGCTCCTCCTGGACTCATAGAGCACCAGTTTTGTTTTAGTTTTGTTTAGTCTGCCCTGACTTAGTGCAGGAGCATTAGACTGAAGTTCAAAGCCTTAAATCAACAGAGTAAAGAAAGACAAGATCAGCCTCCCCAGATCCTCAGTGTCTGGAAGTACCTTATTACTGTAGTTAATTTCTGCTCTTAGTCAGGATGACTGACTCAGCCAATGCAGGTTTGCCTGGGAGGGTGCAGCAAGGAGAGGCAAATATGTAATATTCCCATTGATCCCAACAAAACCAGGACCTGAGCCCTGTACCTGAGGAAAAGACATTAGCATGTATCATTCTGAAAAGAGATCAAGGCTAGCCAGCACTCAGCTGTCATTGAGATCTTGTTGCCTTTAGAATCTGGGGAAAAGAAGAAAAACAATCAAAACAGATGTAGATTTTTTGATACAGACTATATTAAGACACTTTATATGCACATAAGGGAATCTGGACTGAATCAGCCAAAGCATAGTGCTTAAAATTTCAAGTGTTCTGTGTCAGATCTCTACAAACCTTATTTGATTGCTCACAAGCCTAATTTGCTCAAAGCCCATCATTTACTCATCAAGACAGTATTATAAGCAGCTTTTCTCTTAAATGTGAAATAAATTCACTGTCCCTATTTACAATACCTGCTGTCTTTGAAGACCTCTATCACCAAAACCTCACACTTCCTTTCCTTGGAAAAAAATATCCCTTGTTAGCAGCCACTTCTGCCAAAACCTCTGGACTATTTCTACTGTGTTGGCAACACAACATCTTTCACATAGACAGACAGCAAGCTTAGCCTGACCAAGTGAAAGCTCATCACTGCTGCTTAAAACAAGGCTGAGTCTCTTCTACAGGTATCTTACAGAAGTTTTGATTCCCAAGTAAGAAAATATCTCAGATTTAGGAAAATGTATCTTCTTATTTTCCAGTTCATGTACTAAGCACTCAACAAATTAACAGCCATTCATGGTATATTCAAAATTTTGTCAGGCTAACCCTCACTCCTTTCAAAGGGCACTAACACCATGTCTCACATCAGCCAGCATATGAGTCTCTGATACTGTAAAGGCAAACTCAGAACTTTCTTTGCATTCCATGATCCATGTTCACTTTGGACATTTGTGCCTTGCCTTTGCCTTGAGGTCAGTGAAGCTCACACTTTGTTCATGGGAAACAGCTGAGGCTTGAGTGATGAGGGAAAAAAGTAGGAAGAGACATCTCTAGCCTTGTAGGTTACACCCTCATTGGCTTTGTTGCTTTGCTGTGCAAGTACAAGTGTCAAGCTGGCAAAGCAAAGGTTTATTGTTCAGGAAACTAGCCATCTTGGGAACCCAAACAGCTGATGAGCACTGCAGGAATTAAAAAAGAATTACTACAACATCTTTCACCACACGGGGCTGTTCATCTTCAGAATGTTATCGTCTGTATCACTTCCACTCCAACGTGTCCTCTGCATTCCCCAGAGAAATTAAACGATATTACTGCTGCTTCATTAACAACACACTGAGGAAATGGTTTAGAGGCAAGATCTCTCCCTCACCTTTGATCTAGGAAAAAAGGAACAAGCTTTTTTCACCTAGTAAAGGCATGACTTTGACTAAGGAAGAGCTCTTGGAATCTTTACTCACTTCATGTTTTGAGACAAAATGCCTTATCTTCCTCTTCCTGTGAAGTTAATGCATCTCAGTATATAAACTGGTGGGAACTGACCAAAAGAAGCTTATTACTGCTTGGGGATGGGATGGGCACTGATCAGCAGGTGGCAAAGAATTGTATGGTGCATCACTTCTGTTTCTTGGGTTTTATTTCTTTCTCTCTCCTTCTGTTGTGTCCCTTTTAATTATTGTTATTATTGCAATTTTTTTCTAATTTCCCTCTCCATCCCATTGGGGGAGGGGGAAAGGAGGTTGTGCGTGATTGGTTGCATGGTACTCAGTTGCAGTCCGAGGTTAAACCACGACATCTTTGCAGGCTCTATCTCTGCTATTGTCTGCACTAGATTTAGGTAAAAAGAACTCTTCCTACCTGTTACCTTCTCAGCCATGATCAGAATTGCCTACCTGTTTCCACACTGTTACTGCACCTGTTGGTTCACTTATAGCTTTTCCAGATGTGAGCTGTCTACATCTGTAGAGTGAGATTTTGATGGGGAGGTGCAGATTGACTTGACCTTTTCAGAGCCATCTGTGAATGCTTTGAGCATTGCCATGGCTGCCTCATTGATGGCAATTGGTTAGTGAAGTTCATAGTGTTTTATCAAGAAGGGCTTTCGCTTGGTTTACTGGTTTAGCGGCTCAAACACGGATGTGAAGGGATGCAACAAGCTGCTCTGCAAGACAGTGGGAGCAGGGCGTCCAGAAGCCTGCTCCAGTACACTGATGACCATATCATTGGTATCTCACTTTTGTCACATTGGTTTTTTTCTTTCCTTTGGCTTCCACTTTTGCTTTCCACAAATCTGAGAATGTCTTGCAAGTCACTTTCAACACTCAGCAACACGTGTAGCAAAGAAAATCCTTCTCTTCATCACTACTCCAGCTTCCTCCTCCTGTGCTCCCTCTGCATCTAGTACTGTAGAAATTACAGATATATTGCACAGAGCTAATGTAAACTATCTTAAACAAAACTCGCATTTTTTTCCTTTTCTGGCTGTAGCCATTTATGTTTGTGACCTGCAGGAATGAGGCAGTTTAGATAATTATAACACATTTGAGAGGTATCCCACCGCTAAAACCTTAGTGTGTATCTCTCCACCTGATACACATATTTCAGCCTTTAAAACACCTGCACCAAGACAGTAGGACCAAAAATAAAATCCAAAATAATATAATTTAATCTTGTAGTGGCCTCTTTTTAACATGTTGTCATGTAGCTGGATTCTTTGAGATGAAACCTTTCCTAGCACACCTTTTTAATACCCATCACTGCTGGGAGCTCTTTATCTGCTGTGAAAGAACAGAAGTGATCAGTTTCAGGAATATTTGGCCCTTTTTGTCTAGGAAATCAAGTAATTTCTCACATTCCTCTGAATATCTAATGAGTTTTGTGTTTAAGATGCAGAAACAATCTCAATAGCAAGATACAAAGATTAGAGTTGAAGATTACCAGAAGGGAAGTAGATTAAAAAGAGGTTTTAAATGAGAGGGGTATTCAAATACACAACACGCAAATACATACACACAGAGACACTGATACACACAGGGTTGAGGTAGCTCATGTGATTCCATTGTTTCTTACGTGAGTACTCTTCCCTGAAGGGGTGATGGCATGCATTTTAAATCAAAGGGCATTGAAAAAAACAATGCATTTGCAGCCACAGATAAAAGTAACAATGCTGCACATAAGAACAAAAGCAGATGGAACACATCTGTGTCTCGGAGGATTAAGTGACATATGGCAGTGACATGCTTTACATTCTCAGAAATCTGCAAAATATTCAAAATAAGGTGTTTTTTATAGCTACAAAATCATTAGAATGTGCCACATTTTGTAAATGCTGTTGCCATTGCAATTTTTATTCCCATGAAGTTGTCTGTGAAACAACTTGCTGTTTTTCCTAGTACTACTTCTGTTACTTCCCCCATAATTCATAACTGCATACAGTGTGTATGTCTCCCTGTGATCATTCTATTTGGATTCTGAAAACAATAGCTAAAAATCCCTGTGAGAATGCAGTGGCAAACCAAAAAGAAAACAAATAATAGAAGAGGAGATGTGGTAGACGAGTCGGAAGGTTGTTAGGAAAATAGTTGGAAGTTCTAGGATTTAGCTCTGACATCCATGGATTTTAATGAATTATTTATTCTCTGTAAATCATCAAATTATAAAAAATTATATACAATCATTACATTACAAAATTTAACAATACCTCACAGTATAATGACAGTTTTATTTTTTCCTAAAAAAACCAGAACTTCACTCAATATCTTTCCAGAAACAGTAAAATGAACAAATAAACCAAAAGAAAGAGTACGTGTCAAAGTAACAACGCAGAGAGAAAAAAGTGACCTGCAAAAGGCACAGGAGGAGTGAATAAATGCCACAACCACAGTGTCACTGCAGTTTAGACCTTTTGTGAAGTACTGGGGGACAAAATATTTAAAAGCAACAATGTGATGGAGCAGGAATATGTTTCCAATTGTAGCTTACTATGTTCTGAAAAAAGATTGTATATGAAAATGATTCTAGAAGTGTTTTTGAGAAGTGAAGAAACAGAGACGTTGTCTAATTCAGAGACATGTTAGCATGCATATGTATTAATATAAACTGAGATAGAAAGAAAATTATATTTCATCTGAAAACCATAGGTCCTTTAGGTACCGGTAATCTTGCATGAATAAAGTAATAACTTGTGTGTAAGGCTCAGGTCTCTGCCAAAACAAAAGAGCAACACTTAGAAAACCACTTGCAGCTGTTCCTCCCCAAAAGTGGAAAGATTATGAAAAGAAAACCAGGAAACACTAAGAACCAGAGGTGGAATGGTTGATGAATACAGGTATCATTGCTGAAAACCTAATTAAAATCCATGTTCTTCCACCTATCCTCTTGTTAATATTTAATTATTTATTTTTTACTGTGCTCAACAAGCCAGAATGTGTCACACACCAGGGATTCTCAGTCAAGGAGCTGACCACTTTGTGAACAAACCCGGGGGACTGGAGGGGCTGGATTCTTGCCTTATAGCTCAGGGACCTTGGAATCCAAAGCAGAACAGGAGGATTGAACAGCCAAGACCAGGCATGACAGTATAGGTCCTAAGAAATGGGAGAACATCTGTAGTTCCTGGAGATGCCATATGGGTAGTGCGCCCAGAGCTAGCTGCAGGTTCCCTTGCTGTATAAGTCTCAGCAATTGCATCCTAGGAAGAAAGATGAAATGTATTCCCAAAAGATTGATAACAGTTTGTAGGTCATGTAATTAAATCAGTGGGCTTCTCACAGGCTTCTTTGCACATGCAGAAACACGTGAGGGAATTTAAAACTTCAATGTTTTTCATGAATAACTGTTTTCTATATAGCTCTTCACAGCCATCAGGGGATTGGTTGTCTTGTGCCTTTCTGTTGCCTGCAAACTCCAGAAACAGTTTAGGGAACCATTTTAGATTATTTAGACACTAAATGTTGAGGCAGAATCTACACCTTTGCCTAGTAATTCCATGTCTCCTTTGTACTGAAGAGCCCAGCACTGGACCCAGCAGTCCAGATGTGTCTCACCAGTGCTGAGTAGAGAGGAAGGATCACCTCTCTTGACCTACTTGTGCGGCTCTTCCTGTTGCAGCTTAGATGCCGGTGACCTTAGCTACAAGTGTATGTTTCTGGCTTACGGTCAGCTTGCTATTATATAAGGTTTCTCAGAGCTTTTTTGCTAACCTACTTGCCAGCCATGACCCACAAATCTATTCTGATACCTGGACTTACTCCTTCTCAGGTGCAGAACTTTGCAATTATTTCATTGAAATTCATGAGGTTTCTGTCAGCCATTCTCCAGTTTTTAAGATCATTCTGAGTGGCAGTAAAACCATGTGCTGTATCAGCCACTCCTCCCAGTTTTGTAACCTCTGTAAATTTGCTTAGGGTACACTCTGTCCCATAATTCATTACAATGTTCAATACTATTGGGTCCAGTATCCATCCTTGGAACACTCTACCACTGGCTGGCCTTCATCTGAACTTCGTGCTGCTGCTCACAATATGCTGACCCTGACAGTTCAGCCACTTTTCTGTCCACCTCACTGTCAATTCATCTGGCCTGTAAGGCACAGACACATGTCTATGAGGATTTCTCAGACACTGTGTCAAAAGTCTTGCTAAATTTAAGGTAAACATCACACACTGCTTTTGCCTCAAGTTTTAATACGATTGTGTGTTTTCCTTCTGCTTCAAACGTATTTCAGAAACAAGGGAGACACTGTCTGAAGCAGTGGGACATAAAGTCACTCTGTTGCTCAAAGATTCTTTATCTAGAAAGCATCATGCCCTTTCCCAGTTGCTTTTACTTACCAGTAACATATGTAGGCAAGTAAGTCTGGCATTGTTTTTGGGAGTCCGACTTGGCAACCTTAAATATTGAGATCCATCTTCTAGCCTTAAAAGATAAAACAGTGCCACTGCTTTTGGTAAAATTTCTGTTACTGAGGAGTAGTCAGTGATAAAGCTTATTCTACCACTACTCCTGAGAGATTCAGGCTTCCCCATCACCAGCAAACACTCCATTTAGCACTCAGAGATGTAGTGTCACAATGCATTAGCACAAGCATTATAGGGCATAAAAAGCAGAAATCTCTCCGGAGTGTGAAACATTCAGTATTTGATGATTACAATTTAAAGAAAAAGTCTATGAACATACAAGTCAGACTAGACATCCATCTCAGTTCCTTCTCCAAAGCAGCTGTAGCAGAAAAGATGGCAGTGTGATTAGACCAGCCAGGTCTTTGTGGTACCAACAGCTGCTGTGGCTATTTGCCAGGACACCTCAAGGCTCCATAGCTTCTGAATCAAGGTAATTTTTTAAGCAAAACCTGATGGCAAAGACATATGTGGTCACCAATCCATCTCAGCAGGATTAGAATAGATCAGCTAAGACAGTGTTAAAAATTTTGGAACAAGGGATTGCAAAGTATTAGGATCATATTACAGAGGGGAGAGTTAACAAAGGATAGAAAACCAGTTTCAGTGTTGGGCTTCTTCAGCTCACAAAATTTTACTGGAAAAGGGGTCTGGCTTCAGCATGGATGAAGCACACAGCATAAGGACAGCTTTTCAAAGCATACAGCAAAGGGTTATTCTCATATTTCTCCAAGTCAGACCTCCCCTGGGGAGCTGCTTCAATGCACCATGACAGCAAAAGTACTAGGGCTGTATAGTAGCTCAGTTGAGTCCAGAGACTGATGAAAGGCACTTCTCCCTTACAAAAGCTGAAGCAGACAGTTTAAAATGAAGGGTGAAGGCAAATATTATGTAAGTACTGAAGATGAGAGCAATAGTTCAGGAAGTAATTTCTTCCCTAAAGCACAGGAACATGGGTGGGTACATGAGTGAAAGGACAGCAAATTTTGTCCAAATACAGAACCTCTTTCTATAGAACAATGTGTGGTGATTTTCATGTGTTTCCTTTCCACAGAAGGCACTTATAATGGAGTCCAAGCCTGCTCAGGCACTGAAAAGTACTGAAGCCATAACAGAGGACTTAAATCACTGCTCAAGTAAGAAGGGAAGCTCACTTAAGGAGCTGAAATAGAGATAGTGTGGCTGGAGCTTGTCTTTGCCATTGAGGAAAACGTAGCATCCAATACTGATGTGCCTGCAAGGGCTACTGAAGCAGTGCTTACAGCATCTGCTCCTCTGGGTGCCCATGGTCATGTAGTGAATTACGCTGGAGATGAGAGGGCTTGTGAAGTTGATGTGTTCGTGTAATTTACCAAAGTAAACAAAAATCCTCTTCTTCCTTGTTTACTAGGCACTGCCATGCTAGAAAGTCACAAAGCTCCCTTGAGTATCAGGAAAACTGAAGAGAATACAAGTTAAACAGACTTATAAAGTGTTTACAAACTGAATTTATTTCTAGCTTTAAAAGGCATGGCTGCTGTGTTGGAGGACAGCTTGTTTCAGGCTTGCAAGGCTTGCTGAGCGCAGTAAGCGTCTGGAGAAGGCAGAACGTGTTGTTACATTTTGTTTGTATTGTCAAGAAGATATTCTCTGTAAGGTCTCTTAGAGAAGTCCTGTTCTCAATGTACAGAACTTTGCTCAAGAGTTAAAAAAATCAGACACAAAGAGACTTGGAGATGCAATGGATAAAAAATGCTTCAGTCCAAAGTAATAATGATTTAGAGTGCTGATTCTCTGCCAGGAATTGAGTTTATACAGTTCAGAGAATACGCACTCATGCTGACAGGACTTGTTTGACCGCAGGGAACCTGCAGTCCATGACCCTCCTTCTGTTATGTGTAGGTCTTAGTCAGAGCTCAGGCTGCCACTAGCCACAACACCAACACCTACATGGTTTTTGGGGAACCAGGGTCCTGAGCAGTGTGTCACAGCAAACTCCCCAAGGGAAGACACCCAAGTCTTCACCATCTATGGCTATTGTGGAAGGAAACTTGGTCACACAGGTTACATGGATGCTCTCCACACCCACTCCAAAGCTAGGGAGCAAGGGCATCTTGGAAGTTAAGCACAGGCTGAAATTCTACTAGTCTTTAACATGCTCGGGTATTTGCATCACAGCTTCTGTGTTGAGTCTGTTCCCAGTGAAAACTGAGCTAAGCATGTAGTACCAGAAATTAGTATCACTGTACATAGGTGTCAAATACTCTAGCCTTCATACCACTACCTCATCAGGTGTTAATGAAGTGTGCTGCATCAGAAGGAAAAAAGTCAAGGGAAGTAATCCAAAGCCCAAAAAAACTGCTACACAAGACTGAAGAGTGTGTGAAGTAGGGTTGTTACTATTCCTTGCGCATGGAAAAAGGCATGAAGCATGGAGAAATACACCTGCTAGATAAACACACAGTATGTCTAAGTAATACCAGAGCTAGTTTACAGTAACCAGTCTCTAGGAAGAAGTAAGAACAACCAAATAAAAGCATTGTGACTGCTGCCTTCCAGGAAGTTCTCTGGTGGTTTGGAGCCACAATTCTACTGATCATCAGCAAGAGGGACTTCAAGGAAAGGTGACATTCACTCAGAGCCCCAAATTCTGTTCAGTCGTTTCTGAATGTAAGCAATGAGTTTGAGTGTTAATAGTTAATTTTTTAAGAGTTTATCATTCACATCTACAGCTGTGTCTGTCACATCCATGTGCAGAATTTGGGGGATATTTTTAGGAAATGCTTTCCAATTGCAAAGCTATTAAGAGGGAGTTTTCAACAAAACAGACAATGACAGTGAGACCAGCTCAAATGACAGACACTTTCTTTGTTTTCCTCTAGTCTCTCAGCAGGGTGAAAGCCAGAGACGCTTGTACAGGGAACTGCTGAGAAACTACAATCGTCTGGAACGACCAGTAGTGAATGACTCCCAACCACTGGTAGTTGAGCTTCAGCTTTCTTTGCTGCAGATAATTGACGTGGTAAGTTACCTGCTGTTTTCCTCTCTTTGGCACCCATTCAGCATAACAAATCTGATCTCTCATCTAGCAGACATACTCTTCCTCTTAATCAGGTTATCAGAGATTAAAGTAGTCTCTCTTTGGCTAAGCATCTTCCTTGTGGGAGTACATGCTTTGACACTTTGGAGGAGTGAATATTCTGCTAAAAGCACAGCCATCTCTGACATAACATGAGCTGCAAGGAGATTAATTATGTATTTTTTTCCATTTATTTTAAACAGAAAAAGAATTCAAACAATTAGAAGTCATGTGTTACTACAAATTATTAATGATGCATTCTTCTCAGACCTATGTGGGATGCAATAACTCAAGACCATGTGCAGTATTCAAAGCTACCATCACTTACCCTTTTTCATTAGACATTATAACAGCANCAGAACAGTTTTGACCACCTTCCCCCTGTAAACACAGCAAACAGGCGAACACACACATGCACCTTTCTACATCCTACCTGTTCCGTAAACCATATTATGGAATGGTTTCTGATACACTGTCATGCAGGGAAATGAGGAACAGAGAGAGAGATATGGAAACATCTGTGCAGTTGCAAAGCAATTTGACAGAGGCCTCAAATATTCAAAGTTTTTAAATCTCTCACAATCTTTCCGAAATTGTGTAGTACACCAGGTACTCTACCTGGAGAGGTAGGCAGGACCCTGAAACTGTTCCCTCTTAGCTTCATGCCATACAAGTGGCAGGCCAAGTCACTTGTGGTGCTGCTGGAGGCATGCAGCAACCACTCAGACAGGGTAAACAGATTTCTGTTTTGAAATGTTACCAAATTCATTGAGCTGGAAGAGAGAGAATATCAATATTCTCAACCACAGTCCTCTACATAAATGAAAGAGCAGAGATTTCCTGCAGCTAATTTCAAATAAATTTCAGCAAGCAATTCGAGGTTTAGCAGAGGTGTCTCACACCCAAAGACCTTGTTTCAGCCCCTTTTTTTTTCCTGATGGTATTTTCTTTCAGTAATTTGAAAGTTGAGGGTGGTAAAGGGGACTGTTTAGCCTTATGGCTCTGACTGCACATTTTCAGTCTGTCAGTCATAAGGAATTATGTAAAACCATTTTTCATTTGGGTTTCATTTTCACATATGAAACCCATCCTTTTAGGAGATTGGCATTTTAAAAGTACTTTATCTACATTATATCAATGTACATCACAAGAAATTTAGTTCAATCTTCACTTGTGGTTGTCCACAATAGGAAAGAGGTATTCTAAATGTTCATACCTATCAGAAACAAAGCTTTTCTTCCCTACATCTATGCACACAGTACAGATGCTAGATGTTAATCAGTTCAGAGAATGAATGAGCTGTCCCAGGCTCATGGTCTTGCAAACTGCACTCATGGTGTTATAAGAACATCCAGAGCCACCTGAACTGTTTATCTTGGATGATGTAAAAAGGTGCCTGTCTCCTCTGTGGAGGGACAGAAAATCACCTGGCAGTGGAGTTGTGATGGTATAAAGGTGGCATCAACAAGTGGCTAAACCAGACAGCTTGAAAATGTATAGAACCCTGATCTCATGGGTCTCTCAATCAGGAATCAGTGTAAGAATATGCAGCAAAAAGAACACTTGTGACCTCCTCATCCTTCATTGCTGGCTGCACAAGAGTGCAAGATATATCTGCCCCAGCTGCCAAAGTAAATGTCTGTTTAAAAGAGAATTGTTATAGCAACAGTGATGTAAAGAGGAGCAGGCAAGCTACAAAGAAGAAGTAACCTGGGTTAGCTGAGGCACCAAGTGGATATTTCACTGTTCACTCAGATGGTAGGCAGGGGATGAGTAGACTCTGCCTCCTCAGCTGCCCTGCCTGGCACAAAACAAAGCAGCTGGTGTACAGTTCTTCACTTGGGGAATAGGATATAGGAATAAGATAAACTGCATCACAGTCTTGGCAATAGTGTATGCCCTAACAAAGCAAAATGCTCCTCTTTCTGAGGACTTGTGTGTCCCATAAAAGATCAGTACGGTAGGCAAGGTCCCAGCCTGAGGGGTCTTCATACACCATGCTCATTCGGGAGGAAATAAGCACTCCATACTCAAGGCAGTGTGGTATGCCAAGGTATACAACAGTATTGCTGGACTCACTGAGATGCTTTGCGAGTAGTCACTGCTATGGACATGGGCAGTGGACACTGTTCTGGTTTCTCTGCAGGAGAAAACAATATGAAGAAGATAAAAACAAGTCTTCTGTTTTATTGTTATGCAGAAATAAGAAAGTGTCTGCCAGTGATACTCAGAGAAACTCATGCCTTACCCTTGCCAAGACTTGTCATTGCATCGAATGCATTTTGATCTGGGAAATGTTCCATGACATTCCTCCATAAGTCTGTTTCCTACCATATTGTGTTGCAATGTAATAAGTCCTAAATTCATCTTTTTCAACCAGCCTGCGGTGACAATCTAGCAATCTAGTTTCACTTTGCTACATAGAGAGGAAAATCTGCTCTGAGTTCACTGTGGTTTTCCAAACAGTAATGACAAGTAACTATTTAAAATCTCACCTCCTCTTCTTACACCCCTTCAAAGAAAATTTCAAAGCATGACTATGGCTACTTTGGATTAGGTTTTCTGCTCATACCTGTGTGTATTTGCCTACACAGGATATCTAAGGTTTCTAGCCGTCAAAGCCAGCCATCATACTCAAAGTTGTGAAGAACATGTTCTCTACTTGTCACAGCTGTGGTAGACAAATGCAAATGAAGTACTACAGGGTTTGGACTTTTTCCCAAAATAATTAATTCACAGCTACAGCCATGACAGGCTACTTACACCCAGGAAACAAATGTGCAGAAAAAAGGACAGTTACGGCCTCTGATTAGCAGCAGGGTTCAGTTCAGTTTGCCTTACCCTCTCTATGTAAAGACAACTTCATGCTGAGCTATCTCATACGTTTGCAGTTTCTGAGGGTCACTGTTGCTTGGAGCCTGCCCTCTAGGCACTCCCTAAGCATCAGAAGGGCATTTGGCTAGTGATCTTCCCCACAGACCACTATTAGACACTGCCAAGCCCTGCCAAGCCAAGCAAGGGTAGACATCCAAGAGTACTTGGAACAAGAATTCTCTTCTTATTTTGTCTGAGAGCCCAGCCAGTTGGTTAGGCTAGAGTAATTAAGAAATGAGGCATGACATTTTCCATACCAGAAGAAATGCATTCATTTTACTTTGGCACGATGTGAAAGGAATTTGCTAAGTAGAAACCATTTGTCATCGTGAATGGTGGTTTTCATTGCTCCTGTTGGCATTTGCAGGAGACCTTACTGAAAGGTGTGTACATGTGGAAGCACTATTGAATTATCAAAAGAAAAAAAAACATTAAAAAATGCAGCTGTTCAGCTCCCTCCATTTGGTGAAGTTCTGTAGTACTTTCCTCCTCCATGTTCACCCTTCCAGCTGCCACTGACCCAGAAAAATCACCCCGGTAGATAACAGGTTGCCCAGGTACAAAATGCCAAATGATTTCTCAGGTGCTCTTGTAGAAATTTACTCCTATTTTAGAAGGCATAATGACTAGAATAAAAATTTATTGCGGACTGTTCTCATTTGATTGAACAGTGTGTAAAATGATTATACATCCTAGGGACTGTAGGATCATCCCAAACCTGATCACACAATTGCAAACAATATCATTTTTAAACTTCAGATTTTGTTGCTACAATGTGACAAAGCTCTTGAACTGTTTGAAAAACAGCAAGACAAAGTAACAGAAGAGTTAAGTAGGACTGTAAAGAACAAATATTCAGTTTGTTTTTTTCCTGAAAACTGGGTCTGTGCCTTGTTGGGCAGGGAAAGCAAGAGGAAAGATATCCACATGCTATCTGTGAGCGCTCAGATGCAGTCACTACAGCTATAAGCAGCATATTAGCTTAGTAGAACAGCTATTTTTGTCTTCTCTACCCGGAACTGATCAAAATGTTGGATTCAGATTTAAGCTTGCACTGGTTTCCCCTTAATCAGACACTGCAGCTCTGAAGGAGATGTTGTTGTGTTTTTTTTTTTTTTTGTTAGTTTGCATTGATTTTGGTTTGGGTTTTTTTCTGAGGAAGTGTTTGGTAAAAGAACAACTTTTAAATGCAGGATTTTGACATCAGAAATGTCCTCACCAGCCTGCTCTTTCCCCAGGTGATCTGCTCCTCAAATAATAGGACGCTTCATTTCAGTTCACAAGAGCTGTTGTGCAACAACCTCTTTGCTAGAGAATTCTCTGTTTGAGTGAGAGTTGCTAAAGCTAGAGGCAACCTGTCAGTATACTGTACCATAAAGCAAAGGTGAGAAGGCAGGAGCAAGTCAATGCTTAGCCCTGTGGTACCTCTGTCTGACACAGCCATCATACTGTTCGCTTTTTCACAAAATCTCTGTCAGATCTGAATGCCTTGAACAGTTATTTCCTGACTTTTAAATAACTTTGTTTCATAAGCTTCCCAAGCTAGTTCTGCAGGTCAATTGAAAGGCAAAACGAATCAAGGAGTTATTTTCTAGGTCTAATTCACCTCTTCCTTCTTAAACTGACCATAGAGCAGCTAGGTCATCCTCTACCACCTTTAATCCCAGCACCATCACATGTACAAAAATCTCTGCTAGGTGTTACACAGCAAACCCAGATCAACAGACAAGTGATTTAAGGATACAAATAAAAACATGCAGTGCACATAAGCACCTGTTCATATGTTATTCCCAATATAGTATCAGTATTCAGTGGATTAAGCCATAATCCTTATAGTACATCCAGTGCAAATCTTTTACAGACAGATAACTTCAACAATGTAAGCTTGACCACTGAACTGACTCTTTCAGTCCTTTTAGATTAAAGTATCTTTTTTATTTTCTAATAATGCCTTTGCATTTATTTGTGGGCTTCCTGCATAGCTTTTGTGAGCTATGTTTGCTCTGTTTCTCCTTGAAAGACCTACTCTACCAAACTGCATATCTTTCTGGAAACTTTTTTCACTTGTCTTGTAAAAGCCAATTCAACGAGACCAGAGCAGTGAGACTGATGCAAAATGGTGTAACTGAGCAGAAAAACAGACTGGATATCATTATAAAAGCTGAAAACCAGTAATCCATGATCATAAATAGTAGCCATTAAAATTCCAGAGAGAAAGATTACAGGAAAGATTCTAGACCAACAGATTCATTAAAGTTAAATCCTAAACTATCTCTCCTGGTCACAGACCTCACTTACTGTGACCTATTTTCAACTCTGAAAAAAATTAAATACATTGTCATCTTCATTAGAATGGGAGGATCTTGAAAAGTAGGAAATTCAAGGCTAATGAATTATTATTTTGTCTGTATTCTGTGTGCCAGTCATTGCCAAAATGTCAGTATCATTAATACAGTTTAACATGCAACATGTGAATTTGCTAGCACAATGAAGTACAGCACCCTGGCTATTATGGCTGCTTGTCTAATACTTCTCTCACACACTTGTATGAAACATTATAATGGAGCCTTTATTACCTGGATTTTACCACCAACTTTTTTTAATTTGGCTTCTGCTCCACTCAGCAAAAAGAGTGGAGGCAGCTCACTTAGTGAGCAGCAATTCCGTGGTTTGTTTTCTTCCAGCGTGGTTCCCCAAACTGTACTTAGTGACAGTGGCACTAACAAAAGAATGGCTTATTTCTTTCTGAGGTGTTCAGTGGTGGTTACTCAGCTTGGGCATTTCACAATAATTAAACTATTTTCTGTCTGCCTGCTGAAAAGGTTGTTCTGTGTTATCTGTAGATGTAGGAATATAGATACTGAACCCACATGTATTCATTGAGCTTGGATAACTGATTTTAGGCATCAAGGATGTGCAATAAAGCAGTTAAGACAAAGCTGTGGGGGTGGTCTTTAAACTAGTATTTCTTAGCTTCTCTGTTTTCTCTGAGAGTAAGTCCTGAGAGACAGTGACTTCAGCTCACCAGTAAAAGCCTTTGCTCCCATTTGCTATTCCTGATTGCAAGATTTAAAAGCTCATTTGAGTTTTGGAACACTCCTATATCCCCTTTTTTTCTTGCTGTGACAGCAGCATGCAAACATAGGAAGAAAAAGCAAAGGCAGCCTTGCAGACAGACTGAGTGTGAGTCTCTGATAAGCACTCAGGGGTGGCCTGTTTGGGACTTTTCTCAACAGTCCTCCCACTGTTTTCCTTATGATTTCAAATGCTGAAAAAAAAAGAAAATGAATAATTAATAGCTTGGAATGATGATTTGTGTCTAGTCCTGTTACTGAAACACTTGCTAACTGTGCACAAAACACATGGAGCTCTATTTTAGGATAAGGTATCTCCCCTGGAGAATATAAGAGCCACCTCCATGTTATGTGTAGATGGATTTTGAAGGAGAACTGACTGCTTTTGGATGGTGACATAACATTCTTTCCCCCAGGAACTAAGCATGTATGTCAGTTTATCCAAGCAGTCAGAGAGCAACATTGTACTGGAAAGCCATGTGAGGTCTCCTGACACAGCTCCTGGGGTTTCCTTGAGAAGTATTTTTGAAACACTGGGACAAAGCTGGCTTCACTCTCCAAAGGATCCCATAGGAGTGTGCGGACAGGGAGTCCCTGAAATTTGCAGGTCTCTGTGGAGGGACTTGAGGTCAGTCTCAAGACTAGTGCTGGAGTCTACATTGTATCATGATTCACTGGACTCCTGATCTTCAGGCACTAGTGCAAAGCTACAACTGAATAAAGTAAAATTACTTACCTAAGGCAAGTACCCAGAGACCCAGGCAGTAGTTATAAGTCATGTCTCATGCGCAGGGCAGGAACAAGTCTGACTTTTCTACAGTGGCAGTGTAAATTGGAAAGTGTCATGGGAAGAGGCAAGTAAGGCACAAATCATGTAGAGTTTGGAGATTCTCAGTCACCAGCTGTGTGAGTACATGTGAGGGCTGCCTACACTGCTGTCATGACTGGCAGCAGAAACTACCATTTCTTCCCTTGTTTCTTCCTCCCACTCCCACCTTTGAAAAAATCACAGTTTAGTACTTGCTGCTGCAGGTTTTACATCCAGACCTTTGGATTTAACATCCATATCAAGCAACTGGTTTGTCTCTGACATATGGGGAGACAAGGCTTTCACAAGGAATGCCTTCTGGAAACTTTGTTGGACATGTATTTTGTAGTCTGAGAAATATAGCTGGCATCCCTGCATTTGCAGGCTGTTCCATCACAGTCTCTTTGAATGCTGTGCTCTTCCCAGTACAAGGTTCTCTTACACTCTCCACTAACACCAGAAGTGATTGCTCCTGGATATGGGGTTTACAAGGTAAGGCGTGTGATCTGACAGTGTCCAAAACCTCCAACATTTTAAGTCTCTATCTTGAAAGCAAGGGCTGTAAGCAGCAGAGACAGATGCAATGGTATTTCCCCCAGATTGCTCTTTCAGGGAGAGAAGAGTGTGAGTGGTTAAATGCATTGGGACCACACAGCCTACCCGGGCTACTACCCTGACTGTGTAGTAGCTGCTACATAGTGGAAAGACCAAAGGCAGATTGCGCTGCTTACCCACAGTGAAAGAACACATACCTCTCCAAGACTGACAGGAGATCCAGAAAGGCATAACCTCAAGAAGGAGCCAGTGGCATCTGATGGCAATGTGATTCAACCTTAGATGAAAACCACTTATGAAACATCATGTCCAACTATTTACAGGAGAAAAACCCCAAGCAACAAAAGCATTCAGCTATGAGCTCTTAGCTTGAGGACACTGGTCTAGATGCATCTCCATCCTGATGGGCAACAAAATACTCAGCAGGTGTTGGTGGATGTTTGTTCAACTTTTACTATTCCTTTGTAGTTTTGGATCTCTTCCCAGTCTTTCTCTTTAACTCCAGGCCCTCCCCTCTGATTTCCATCTTCCTCCTGAGTATGCTTTCTTAAAGGGACTGAGATGAAGTACTTAAACTTCAGGTGTCTCTACAAAGTTGATGTTACCATAGCAACATTTATTTCAGCTTTTTAATGATACCACTGAAATATAAAGGCTGTCCAGTGATATTTATTGGAATGTTACCAAGGCAATTTTGGATTTCCTCAAAATGACTGGGTTTTTGAGCCTTCAGCCATTCAATGCATATAGGCTGAGTTTTAGTCAATCAGCTGAAGATTGTGGGCAGATGGGTGGTTCAGCAATGGAAAGGAGTACCTGCTGCAGTCATAGATGCAGCATACAAGCACTTGAAAGCCTCATCAGTTCCTTTGAATATTCAGAATAAAATCCCATACAAAGACAAATGCCTCTGCTAAGAAAATTTTTCAGGTCTCCCTGTCAATGTCTCTGTGTCACTTGACCATTTCCCTCCTTCTCTTTACGTGTTCAGGCACAAAAAACAGTGGGGAAAAAAAAATTAAAAATTAACTGAAGTAGTACCAAAATAGTCCCACATGACCTCTGAGAGATACCTGTTCAGTCTGGGATTTTTCTGATCAGTCTCTTCCAATACATCGATGGCTGATTCAGATTCCAGTTCTGTGGTTCTGTGAGAGGTCAAAGATTAGTGACTCCTGCAAGTCACCTGGTAAACAAGTGCCTTGCTACAGAGATGACATGTTACCATATGGTGTGATTACTGAATCAGGAAGGTCTTCAGCTTTTTTTGTCCATGCGATCTGACTCTGGTAATCATGTCATTAAGAGCAGCTACATTTATTTAGACATTGACCTGACAAGGGAGAATCTACTGACCGACAGTGGTGCAAAATGCAGGCAGATGAAAGTACATTATAAGTCTTGGATTGAGGGGGGTGGGGGGGGGATCCAAAGTAAAACATTCACATCCAGCAGCATGTGCACCAGGACAAACCAAACTAATTCTGTCACTCTCTGTGGGTCAAGAATGGCTCTAGGAATAAGCAGATATGCAGGGCAGAGGATTAACTGGAGTGAAGCTGGAGATAGAAAGGGGAGAAAGTGACCCAGATAAAGATAGGAAAGATTTAGAGAACAACTGTTACACTAGCTAGTGACCACAGCTTTTCCAGTATTTTTAATACCAGAAGCAATGTGATTTTTCTGAGGTGAATATTTGCAAACCAGGGAACTGCCAGGGAAGCGATAGAGAAACACCTCTTGGGGCTAGTCATCTCCAGCCTCACCTGGGATCTTTGAGAGCAGCTTTGAATGCTTTGCTGCAGGTAGAGATGAGGGCTGAGAACCTGTTCAGAGCAGAGTGAAAGTCATGCCCAAGGCTGACAGTGCTGAGTGAGACAGAAATCTTGCACAGCAAAAGCAGAATGGATTATTTAAGTTTTCTCCTGGGAGCAAAGATACCCTCTCAATCAACCTTAAACCCCTCTGCATAAACTAATGACACATAGTGAAGGAACTGCCTCCAGCACTTCCCAAGCTCAATAATTAGCTTTTACTTATGCAAACTAAGTGACCAGTGATGTCCTGAGACAGAGTAAAGCACACACACTGTCATGGTTGATTGTGAGTATCTTTGTAACAGAAAAATACAGTCCCTCCTGTGCCAACGTGTCTTAGAGATACATACGGTACACAGGTCATGATGAAGACAGCAGCAGCTGTAATTCTGCAGCTCTGGAAAGGCAAGGCAACTAGCCCACTCCAAAGGCCAAATGATTTCCTTAGAGATTGCAAAGCTAGGTGGCTCAGTAAACCACCACATCTGCAAAGATGGAAAGCTCCATAAACACCTCAGCTCTTAAATGCCTCTTGCTCTAACAGGGGTTGGACTCAGACTCAAGATTCCCACAGTCCTCATCTCCTAGGTAGCCCCATTAAGCACTTTTTCCTTGGCCAGGTTTCTCAGGATCCTTCTCTAGAAGGAGCAGAGCAAGAGAGCTGCAAGTGGACAAATGTTTGCCCAGCGGAAAATAAGCTTTGCTGTTTCTACAAATGAACCACTCCTGGCAAACTCACATTCTTCTTTGGAAATTATTCTGTTCTGTCCTGCAATAAGAACGACCCATCAGGCTGCATCTGTTGATCAGTGCTGAGTGTGGAAACATTTGCTGTGTTTTGCTGTCCATAAAGCCAAGCACCATTTGAAACCTCAGCAGTCTGATGGCAAGGATGAGAATAGACTCTGAGTGGTCATGAAAATATCCTAAAGTGACTCTTTTTTCCACTCAAGTTGAAACAGACATAAACAGCCGAAAGCCCCAGTTAGTCTTTGTACTTTTGCAGACTGATGCTATAAAAACACAAGACAAGGAAGACCATTGTTACTCAGTAGATAAAGTTGTTAGAACTCTAAAGGACAAATTTTTCTTTGACTAAAAATCAAATTTAGAAAGTAGGACAAACATTGTGAGCACACTAGCCCTACGAAAAGAGGTAAAACCTACCCAAGATAATAAATTTAATGCTATGGGAAATATATGGCTGATGAATTGTTTGTAGTCAAAGATGATTAGCTAGGTCATTAGTATCTGACATAGAGAGGTGTGACAGAGAAAGGGCATAAGTAAGGGCACAGGCAATGACAACAGACTGTTTTGTGAAATACAGTAGTCAGCCTGAGAGGTCATTCTGTGAAGTTTAAAATTATTGTGCCAGGTGAAAACGAGTTTCCTTGTAAATCTAGAGCCACATATGAGAAGATCCTGATGAAAGGCATCTCTACATGCTGGAAACCCATATCCTCCCAGATCTATCCATTCAAATCCTGCAATATCTAAAAAATGTGTCTTGACAAAGTTAGTCCTCTCTGGCATTTTACTTTTCTTATTTTTCTGCAGATTTTCTTACAATTTCTTCAGCCGTAGGAGTGAAGGGAACAAAAGGAGCTGCAGATAAACAGGGCCTCTGGAGGCAGGTTGTGGTTTGCACACATTTGCTGTCACAATGTCAGGAGCAGTAGAGAGGAGAAAGGGAAATACAGTGTAATGATGTAACATTTCATCTGATTTTTGACTGCCATCTTACAGCAGCAGAAGAGGTTTAGACAGGTCTCAGGGGGACTCAAGAGGAGGTAGAGTGATAGTTTTGTGAGGATCACTATGACAAAGACCTGTTTCATGTTCTAAATTTACTTTTCCTGGGGTCAGGAACCTGGCTGCAGAGCGTAACTGTCGCCACAGTGCCAAAACAACCAGTAATCCTCCAGATCAATGATGTCTCTGTTTTTCGGTTGTGGTGTTTCTGCAGCTTCAACAACCCAAATGAGAGAAGAGAGTAGAACATGACACAGACAAGGTTCATGCTAGGAGTTCAGCAGTACCAGGGGTACAGTGTCCTGTGTGATGGGGAATTAGTAAAAAGGATGCTTTTCTGGGCCATTTTCCTTCATGCATTAGCTTGGGAGTCTGCAGTTCCTGCATGGGACACTGCGGCAGTAGCACTGCAGGAGCCTGCATCTGCAGGCTAACTAGCAATCTGGGCACCTTTTGACTCCCCAAAGCACTTGGGCACCAACGAGGTGATGAGGGCATCTCTGTTTCTGTTCTGAGTCACAGCTGCTTCCCCATGGCCTCTGCATGCAGGTGTCTCAACTTACAGACCCTTGCTCTAAGTGAACTCCCTCTCAGGCAGCATTTGTGTCCTTTTTGCCGAGTGCTAACCACTTCACAGGGCCATCCTTCCTTTCAGCCTCAGCTAAGCTACATAGCACTGACACTCCAAAAGAATAGCACTTCCAGCACTATTTCATCATGGCTTTGCAGTGGCAGCAAGACAATATAAAATTTCTGCAACTACTGCATGCTTGATGGTACTGGAAATCACCTCGTTTTGATCAAGTAGCTAAAAGGTGAAACTTGTCCTTTTGGTGAGGAGTTTGATTGTCTCCAGCAAAATAATAACTAAAAAAATCTATTATTTTCTGTTATTGATTAGTTATGATAAACACAGGAGGTCTGTAGGTTTAAAGGATAGCAAAGAGGTGCTATTGTCTGGGCAAAGTAATGCAGTTCAGTGGTTTTGCACCAAGCTCACAATCTACTCTATAAAGTTTGCTTTATGTACCCCCAAAATTTGAGTTTTCTTAAAGAAACAGAAACTCTTCCCTCTGTAATCAAACTGTACTTTGAGTCTCATCCCTTTTTCTATTCGCTTTTCTTTCCTGCCAACTTTTGTTCAAAGGATGAGAAGAATCAGGTGTTGATCACAAATGCTTGGCTGCAGATGGTGAGTAACCTGTGTCAATAAAGAAAAGAAACCATGTCTAACTGAAAACTATTGCATGTGATTTCTGTCCATAGATTGTTATCTTCTAACTTGTCTACAATGTGATCCAAGCAGGTATTTTAAGTTCTCTAAAATTTCCCTAGTGCTCCTTTTAGCTCTGAAAATTAAATTCAGGAGACTGCAGTAATGACCCAGGCTCCCACCACTCACCACTTCTGGAAAAATCCTCACCTCTGTCTGAAACACGGAACAAGGATACAAAATACCCAGCACTTCCCCCTGAACACAGAAGTGACGCAGACATACTGACCACATGGAGAGTGCTCAGACTGGGTGTTGGAGTGGGCAGGGACCACAGACAGCACCCTCTGCACTGTTGGCAGTGCCCTGGCCCATCAATGAGAACATTGTCTTCCCTTGTGCTTTACAAACCTCATCCATAAACATACCTCTTCCCTCTTCTGCAACGTGTTCCAGCTGATGATTCACTTGCACATGTCATGCAGGATAAGCAAAACTGAGCTACACCAAGGGCTTTGGAGAAGGGAGTTTCCCCCATAAAGTCTGCTCCTGGATGCCTATGGTGAGGGATACAGTGTTTTCTCATGGTGTATAAACAGATCTCCTAAATGGCTTATGCTCAGGAAAGCTACAGGTCTTGAGGGAAAAACTGGTGGGAGACTTGAGTGATTGAACTAATTTGGTTTTGACTTCTGCAGCCAAACCCTCTCTCATGTTAATGTATTCAACTGAACAGCCTGTTTCTTCCTCAGCTACCAGCTGGGATTTGCAGCAGGAATGGTTTCCTGTTGTAAAAACTAACCCAGACAAACCTACGGACTACAGGATTGTTAGGGGAGAGCCTGAGGGTGTCCTATCCTTGCAGACAAGTTCTTCAGTTATAAGCACTCATATATATTTTGTGTGTGTATATTATATATATATATATGTCTCAGCACCAATAAGGGTTTCCCTTGTACCCCTCCCACTGAACTTTGCTGTAAGTCATAAGCTTCAGCCTAAACGTTGTTCCTGTGCCTTTCTTGAATTAATCAATTGTGTTGAGGTGGAAATCAGGAACAACCCCTTGGCATATAAAATTCACTTCCCTGTGTTTCATAGCAAGGTGGTTATTAAAAGAATCACCCAACCTTTGTAACAGATGAAATTATTTCCACCAAAGAGAGACTGTCAGACCATGGTCCACCTATCAGTGACAGTATCCATGTCATTTAAACCACCTTACCTCAGAACTAGTGTGCCTGCCAGCCCTGAAGGAAAGATTTGGGATGCCTGGCTTCAGGCCTCAAAGCAGAGAGCTAGACACTAATGTGTAGCTCACATCCTCAGTAGTCACACTGTTCCCTCTGTATATATGCCAACCTTTCTTAATAATTAAAAGCAAAGATTAAATTGTTATCATACTACTGCTATTGCTGCTGGCAAGATCTGTTCTGTTCCATAATATTCCAAACAACTTAGAAGAGTTTTACAAGCTCATATAATCTGATATATGTGTTTGTCAACAGTACTGGGTTGACGTTTACTTGTCTTGGGATCAGTATGAATACCCAGGGGTGCAGAACTTACGATTTCCTGCCGACCAGATTTGGGTACCAGACATTCTGCTGTATAACAGGTAAGCAAGACATGCAACAGCTGGTGGGGGACTAGAATGAGGTGCTGAAAATCGGCTGTACTTCACTGATATTCTGGGCCTTTTGCCATCTAGGGATTTGGCTCTTACACTTGAAAGAGTAACAAAAACAAACAAGCATTAGCTAATAGATTTTTCTAATAGCTAATCTAAGTCTTCCTTGCTGTGTTCTGCAGATGTCGTCTTTAACTTTTCCTCAGTAAATGCAGAGAGGAGACTATCCATATTGTCTTCATAACTACCATCTCTCTCCTGGAAAATTATTATCATATATGTCATAGTGTTCCTGATTGAAGTAAACAAATAGATTTTCTTCTCACTTTCCTCCTTCTATTTTTTAACAAATCTCTCCATCATTCCTCTTCCACTCTAAACACTCTCTAATCTGTTTTTTCTCTTCCAGAGCTGAGTCTAGCTCTCTAGCCAGTGTTTCTGTAGAGCTGAATGGAGTGGAAATTCTAGACAGCTGTTTCCTTAATGCTTTACAGGAGGAGGGATTTTGGTTTTGCTCTGATAACATCTTAGTTTTGGACTTATTTTTTGATCTATAGCAAACCCTAGATGTTGTGCTCCAGCCCTGTTGGTTTTGCTAGATTTTCACTGATACGTCTTTCTCTGACAGTTTTCAGAATAATACTTTCACGTTATCCAGCTTAAATTTTGTTCTGGTAGTTTCTCCATTTCACCGAGTTTCATTGTCCATTCCAAGTCCTTGCTACAAATATCCAAAGGAGGATTGGAGAGACCAGGATTGTTTCAGTGTTCTTTACTTCAGCTTTGCTCCTCACTGTCTTTATTACTTTTCAGTCTCCAAAAAAGGAGGCATACAACCTGGGCCATATTACTGTCTTCATAAGAACACACTGAAGTTCAGATATATTACCTACTTCCTTTTAGTCAGTGAGAAGATCAGATTGATTTGATGCAGTTGGCCCTTCACAAATCTGTGCCAGCTGTTTTCACCTCCTTTTCTTTGAAGTTAGGATGATGTGTCTATAATTTCACCTTTAAAAAAAGTCTGAATTCTCTTTGATCTCCCTAATCCACTGTGCCATTCCCCTGTTCCCCACAAGCTCTCACAGATAATTGTTAATGCTTCAGAGGTTATTTCGGCCAGACTTTCAGTCCTCAAGAGTAAATTTCATTAGCTCTGCTGAGCAGAATCTGTCTTATCTACATTTCTTTAACCTGTTCCTCCCCTATTCTGCCATGAACTCCTGGCATTGGTAGGGAATAAACTCCTTGTGAAGAGTGAAGCACAGAGGGTGCAAGATACTGCAGTGCTCTTTCCACCCTGTTACTTTCTTTCCTTCCACAGCAAGTAATGGATCTATCTGGTCCTTTGTCTTCTTTTTGTTTCCTTGAATTTATAAAAACCTTTCTTATTGCCTTTTATGACTTTGATGATTATCACTCATTGTGCACCTAGTGTTTTCAGCTTTATCCTCTTTGTTTTGTGTTGGGGACAATACTGAGGATTGAGTACTCAAGATATGGATAAAGAGCAGATCAGAAGATGAATGAAGGGTCTGAATTTTCTGCATCTAGTTGAGAGACAGGGTATGTAAGGTGGTGTAGTCATGCAGTGTGGACCTGCACATAGCCACCATAGGCAAGGCTCTGTAGGCTGGGGGAATCCTGGAACAAGCCCCCAGCGCTTGTTTCTTTGGACAATTATTGTAATGGTCTGTCATTACTCCCTTAGTTTTCTCAAAGTTTCTGAGATAGTAAAGAAGCTCTCTTTTCTTGGTCCCTTTCACCTGGTTTTTGCCCTTGGAGTCTCAGTGAATCTACTTCTACAAGCCCTCTAAAACAACTTTTCCCAGTGCCTTCCTCTGATACTAGAAGCAAAACCTTGGCCCTCTGCATTCCAAGAGACTGCAGAATTGTTGTCAGGTCATCATTGATGTTACAACACCTATCTGGGTAACAGATAACTTGATTTACATGGTGAGCTGCCTCAGTCTGACAGCTGACCTAGAAAAGCCTCATTGCTCCAACTGTCCAGTTTTTGGATATAGTTAATGTGACACTTTTGATCCTTTCTCTTCTGTCTTTACTCTGAGACATCCAACACTCTGCCTCTCACTTCTTTGATGACATGGCAGCATGCATACAACCTGCCCAGGTGCAGGCCAATGTTGTCAATGAGAAACTGAGATAATGTTCAAAGGTAGACTCTTCAGCCAGGCATAGGAATTGAATTCAGACATCCTGTGCATTAAATTCAGCCAAAAGATCATTTTTATGTCAACAGTTACAACATCTTTCTCATCAACTTTCTTCTTTTTTTTTGTTTTGCTCTGTTTTGTTTATGTTGTGTTACAGTGCAGATGAAAGATTTGATGCGACATTTCACACAAATGTGCTGGTGAACTACTCTGGATCCTGCCAATATATTCCTCCAGGTAGGGCACAGAGAACATTTGTTTGCTTTTAATCAAATAAATCTGAGCAGTTTTCCTTCACAAATGAAACCAAGGTGTTCAAAAGTAGTCTGTGTAAATTTTTCAAGCCAGATAATTATTGGACAGACCCACAGAGATAATTCAGGTCCATTGTAGGTGGTGTATTTCCACTTCACAAACGATTCTCCTAAGCAGTTTGCTTAGAACCTCCAGAGGTCCACCTGAGAAGTTATCCAAAGCAAGGTGTGGGCACCATCACATCATGTTTCATATGCAGTTAGGTCTTTGTTGAGTGAGGAGGTGTGTGACCAGAGGAGACCCTGAGAGAAGTGCTTGCTCTGCATTGAAGAGCTCTCTTCCAGGCTGAGGCTACAGCTCCGGGTGAAAAGACAAACTTGGATTGGTCTGAGACAGCTGGGTCCAGGTCTCCGCCTCTTTTCCA
Organism: Sakesphorus luctuosus; assembly: GCA_013396695.1. Taxonomy (NCBI): domain Eukaryota; kingdom Metazoa; phylum Chordata; class Aves; order Passeriformes; family Thamnophilidae; genus Sakesphorus; species Sakesphorus luctuosus. Next base: position 8,526 of record VWZD01010875.1, on the reverse strand, counting down.
TCTATATTGGTGATTCCATGACTGCAGGGTACAGCAGGGAGGTTACTCCACTCATGACAGCATTTTCTACCTGAAATACTTATTTGGCTAGCCCGTGACTGTATCACAGACTTTCTGGGCAGGTAATGTTCTCACAATCCATCAGTCAGATAAGTTTAAGATGAAATGTACCCTGTATATGCTTGATTGTGACTTATTTCTATCCACAGGTATTTTGAAGAGCACCTGTTATATTGATGTCCGCTGGTTCCCCTTTGATGTGCAGAAGTGTGATTTGAAGTTTGGCTCCTGGACTCACAGTGGCTGGTTGATTGACCTGCAGATGCTTGAAGCTGATATTTCCAACTACATCTCAAATGGAGAATGGGATTTAGTCGGTAAATTGGCCAGCTTAAAAATTTTCAGTAGTCTAATTTTCAAAGGCAAACCCCAAATATGTAGAAATGATCAATCACACTGGGACATGAAATACAGATATTAAAAATTTATATATAAGAAGCAAAAAGGGAGAAAAAAGTCATATCTGCAACAGTCTTTCAGACACATTCATTGAACTGTGTCTGAAAACACTGTGCTCTGAAGTAAGTGCCTGCCACTGAGTACATAAATGAAAGCTACTAGTCCTGATACATCTGAGCAGTTTGTCATTACCAGACTTGGATGTGTCTCATGTGGGAGCATGGAACACTACTGTCACATTTACGCTAACATGTCAGCAAAACTGGTTGGAGTAAAAAATACTTCAGGAAAACTACATAAATGAATCTCTCTCACTCAGAAAACCATCAAAGTGTCTACTAGTTCATAATAACTGCAGATCAGTATGTCTCTCTTGTCTTCTGCACTTTGGAAGAACCTGTATTTTCAAAATAAGAATCTCAGCTCAGAACGATGTATTCAGAGTGAGTTTCTGTTGAGTTATTTTGAAATCATTTATACAGCTCTAACTCAGAAGGATTGCTACACAAATTGATGGAACTTAACCTCTCCCTAAGGAGAGGTTGTGAATAAGACATTTTATCTTCCAGTCTGGATACACAGAAAAGGAAATAACTGCCCTGACTAACTGCATGCAGTGGTTTTACAGCTCAGGACATTGAGGAAATAATATTCAGTCTAATGAGAAAACAGAGGACTCCACAGTGAAATCGTCTGAAAATCCAACTTAGTGCTTTAGTGCTTATTTCAGAGCTCTCCTGACTGTCCAGAGCTCCTTTATAGTGGTTATTTCTGACAAATAACTTTACATATATGATTAAGAGTCTGTGGTTTACCTGCCTTCAACTCTGAGCAGGGGAGAACAAAAGAGAGAGTTATTTAGCTCATTCAGCAAAAGTGTTAAGTAGCACCTCAGGTGAGCCATGGCCATATCCTTTATGAAGACTTTGCTAGGCTCCTGGCAAAATGTTCACGTTGTCACATCTTCTGTTATGTCCACAGAAACAAAAAAGAAGTGAGCAATTTTGGCATGCAAGACACAAGGTCCTGAGGTCTTTCAGCTCTCCTGACAATTCTTGTGCTCTTGCAGTAGTCTCCATCATGCAGCATGTCAGGCAATCTACTGCAACAGGGTCACCATGAACCCTGCAGTGCAGATATACTGTACAACTATATCTCTTAACCTTTGGGTATGACAGACTTTAAGCTGAACTTAACATCCTTTTTGAAAATTAAGCCATATCCTGTTTGTTTTTCCTGACAAAAAAAAAAAAAAAAGAAAAGAAAATACGTGTATGTCTTGGGTTGAGCTGGCAAAATGCCAACTGCCCAACACAGATTGTCAGCCTCCCTCCTCCTCCTGCTGAGAAAAAGGGAGAAAGGAAAAAAACCTGGAAACTCAGAACATGTTTAAACACAAACTAACTATATATATTTATACAAAAAAGAGAAAATTAAAACAAAACTTCCATATAACACACAGTTACACAAGTTAGATATAAAAACAATTTTCTACCTCCCACTGAAAAACAGATTCCATCACTATAGATTCATAAAGTACCCCAAAAGACACCCTGCAAGGCAAAAGAGAGAGATAACAAGAAAATGTTTCTACTTCCCTGAACTCAAACAAAATGCAAAGCAGCAGGCCCATGACACCAGGACAGCAGCAGCACTTCCTGCTCTACTGCAGCCGTCATGGCAATCGAGAAACTCCTCCTACTCTACTGTATTTATATCTCAGATTTGCATCATCTGGTATGAAATATTTCTTTGGTTATTTAAGTCAGGTGATACTTGTCCCTCCCAATCTACATGTATTCTCTGAGCCTGGTAATTTGAGGCCTAGCTAAAACTAAAGCCAAAATTGCCACAGTGTACAAGAGAAAAACAGGAAAATAAGAAGCACTGGCACTTATCACACAGAGAATTTGCTGCATGTGCTAGTGAAAATGACATCAGTAGTATGCCACCATTCATAGAATGTAGAAAGGCAGAATGCACATTTTTCTTGTTGAGGTTGGGATGCTCATGACTGTTTTCCTTTGTCCAGATGAGCTTTCTTGACTAACCCAGGTTCAAGTGACTCATAAGGCATGAAAGTAAACCCCAAAAAGATGAAAAGTGGAATAGCAGATAGAGAAGACACACATTGGCACCTAAACCATCAGTTCTTGGTCCAGTCCAAGGGGATACCTAGGAGTCTTACACTTATTCCCACTGCTCGTATTTCCCTCTCTAGGTGTCCCAGGAAAGAGGAATGAGATGTACTATGAATGCTGCAAAGAACCATACCCAGATGTGACGTACACCATCACCATGCGTCGACGCACCCTCTACTATGGCTTGAATCTACTCATTCCCTGTGTTCTCATATCTGGCTTGGCACTGCTTGTATTCCTTTTGCCAGCTGATTCAGGGGAAAAGATTTCTTTAGGTAAGTGCAAAAGTATTCTTTTATTTCATAAGCATCCTATAAAACAGAAAAACCTCATGGTGCTATGATGCTTGATGAATAAAGACTTTGCTAGAAGAGCAATAGAAGTATTTGTTTGGTTGCAGAAAAAGATCAACAGCTTTCTGTATGGCATTCACACATCCTCTGCTAAACACTTCTAAAATCTTTTGTACTTTAACATGGCAGAAGGCTGAACAATAAGTTGTTGGCATGGACAGCAGTGATAATACTCTGTTATGCTTGTTCTTCTGTTCTTGAGTATGTCTCAATGCGTTTCATAGCTGATTAGCTCTGTTTTTCCGATAGGACATACTAAGGTGCACAGAGTGAAGTGTTTTGAGCAGCAGCAGCTGGGCACTGGATTCATACGCTCAAAATTCAGCTCCCAAACAACCTAGCCACAAGTCCCTTGTGAACACAAAGCAGTGACAGCCAAGGAAGGGCTAAATTATATTTACTGTTATGTGCGTTGATAAAACCAGGAAGGGTTCTTCCAAGAAAAGACAGAGGAGATCTGGAAATACACCAGACTGGCCCAGATCAGACCTTAAGAGTTAATTGTGCATGATTCTGTCTCAGGACAGAGCCTTTTAAATCATATGAAGTATCATCGGTGTTAGTAAGAGAAACAGGTATCTGAGCAGCCTGTCTTACAAGAAGTAAAACATAAGCTACGCAGGTTACAATTGCTATCTATGAAATACAAGACAAGAAAAAGACTTATTTGAGCTGAAATAGAACATTGGCACAAAAATACAAGCTAATGTTCAAGCATTGTCCTTGTGATTTCTCAGTACCAGGACAGTTAGGTTCAGCAACAGCATTTCCAGATGGAACAAAGAGATTCTTTTAAAACAGGATGTATCTGTTTGAGGGATGTTATATAATATGCAATAGCAAAACCTAGACTCCTGTCTGTGCAAGCCTCTCAGCTCTTAACAACCATCTGCGCTTTGTTTGTACAATGTTTGGGAAAAGCAATGTAATTTACCAGTTCTACAAGCTTTGTTTCTCTCAGCAGGGAGGATTTCTTCATTACTTTAAAAGGAGAAAGGGTTTGTGTGTATTACAGAAAAATGAAAAGACATCAGATAGAGTTGCATCTAAAAACGCTCACACTTTGTGGAAGTTCTCATCTGCATTGACAGACATGAAGTCCTGTGTTTGGCTTAGCTGTAGATCAGGACAAAGCTATATTTAACAGCTAAGACCTCAGAGGAGCAGTTGCAGAGTTCATATGCCTCACTCTTCCCAAACATGTTCACTCCCTGCAGGTATCACTGTCCTTCTTTCCCTGACTGTATTCATGCTTCTTGTGGCTGAGATCATGCCTGCTACTTCTGACTCAGTCCCACTAATAGGTAAGTTGATTTTCTCTGTTTTGTGCGCAATGTATGACACCTCTCAGGAGCTGTTCAAAGCCTATTTGAGAATGGACTCCTTTAGTTACTCTAGATTTGCATTCAACAATGTCAGGACTGAATGTCAGTTTGGATTTCATCATTTGCATGTATGAAAAGAATCTACATGAGGAATACCAAAAGGCACTGTAAATATCAGATAAACTGGTGACTGCAAGGATTGAGAGGATGCAGAATGAAGACTACAGAAAATTTATCTTTCTTCTGCATTGCCCTACATCCCTGCTGTTATGCAACTCTTCCCTGCCTTCCCCCTTCTCTTCCTCTACTCCCTATCTGAAGAGCAACTCCAGATACAACAGTCAAACCCCAAATATACCTCTTGAGCATTTTTAATATGTGCTGAAAGCTATGGGACAGATCATCATCTTGGGAACATGGGCATTGTTGCAAGCATTGTTACATCATCTGTTTTTATAGGACTTATCCATTTACCTTGATCTCATGGGGCCTCAGTTTCTCAGCTGTGAACTGGCAGTATCATTGCAGGGTAGAGAAAATAAACCTGTTGTCTTTTACAAAACAAAGAAGGATCAACACAGAGACATAAGAGACATTGATGGTGAAAATTGAGGCAAAAGAGACATTGATGGTGAAAACTGAGGCAAAGTACACACTGTCTTGGCCTTATCACTCTTCGCTGACACTAAATAATCCCCTCTATTCAGCAGCAAGCCCATGGGTTTTTTGTTTGGCTGTTTGTATAGTGATAGAAGCTCTTCCAGTTGCCGCTGATTACCTTGCCAGTCTCAATTCATGAGCTTTAACATTCCATTACATCAAATGTCATGTCCAGACAATGCTTCCAAATCTTTCTTTCGTAGTCTGTCCCTGATTCCCACAACTCCCTCCTTTCTGCACTGAAGCCATACCATGAGTTCTCATCTTAGCCACACTTATCTCCTGGTGTGCTCACTTATTTCCTGCACTTGGACGCTGCTGTACTTCAAGCCCTTGCAGTTTTCCTGTGCTTCTTTATCTTTCACAGAATCCTCTAGTGAGATCTCAAGTACTAATTCCCCCCAAAAATGAGAGGTCTGTTCACCTGAAGTCCAAGGTCTATACTCTGCTGTTCTCATTCCTCACTTGCTTCATGGTCTTGAACTCCACTATTTCATAGTAACTCCATCCTAGCTTCCCACTGGTTGTCATGTTCCCAAACAGTTCTTCTTTATTAGTGAAGTGCAGAACCAACTGTGCACCACTTTGGCCTGTCCTGTACTTACATCAAGAAATTATTTCTGACATCTGTTAGAAATCCTCCTGATTGCTTCCATTACACTTATATACATATATACATACATATATACACATATGCGTAAAATATGTATAATATACTTATAGACAATATGTATATACACACATATACACACAAACACACATTAATATAATATAATATAATATAATATAATATAATATAATATAATATAATTCAATATAATATAATTAATATAATATAATTAATATATGTGTTGCCTTTTCTGCAGTCAGCAGAGAAGACCAAGCCCCCGTGACAGTGAGGATCTGTGATACCTAAGTTTCTCTGAGTTGATTTAAGAAGTCCTCATCCCCATGTGTGTATGGTCTCTGATGCACTCCGACCACATCATCACTCCTGTTTGCCTCTTCACTGACCCTGACCCACAAGCTCTTCAGCAGCTCTTGTCCATCCCAAAGCGGAGTCCCTCATATCCAAGTGGCTCCTTCATATTAGAGGGCAGCCTGCGTTGTCTTCACTGTCTGTTCCCCCTGAAGAACTTGCACATATGCATCAGAGCATTCTGGTAGTGAGAAATGTCCCTCCACAACTCAATTTTCCAGTCACTTTATTTTTTCATGACTATGTGTAGAGTTCCAGTTGGTCCTGCACATTTCCCAGACTTCACGTATTTTCTCACTCTGGAGGTGACATCCTCCACTTTCTTTCACCACTCTTGAGGTCTTTCTTGCTCTGGCCACCCAACACCGTTTTCTTGCCATCCTTGTCTGTTGTTTCTGCATTTATATTTGGGTTGTTGTCTCCCTTCCATAGTACTCCTAGTTTTAAACCCTGTTCCTACCTCCTTGCCCTTCTCAAAATAGGCAAGGAGACTGCTCAACTATTTGGCTTCTGCACCCAAACAACCATTATTCAGCAAGTGTTCGAAGTTGAGCTGTGTGGTTTAGCATGATCTCAAGTTCTGAAAACTTTATGCTTCCTCTAACAGGGGGACATAACATAATCTCCTTGCCCAGCAGCATGTCTGTTCCCATCTTTCTCCAGCACATCCTTCCTTTTGGGAAAACTAGATATTTTCATAGCTGTTTTCAACAGCATGCATTTATGTGAAGCAAGGCACCACAATGCTTCAAAAATTGAATCCTGCCCTTCTGTGGAAATGCCAAAGAAAGGAAGAAGGCTGAACCAGAGAAAGATGCCTCTGTTTCTGTTTAAAACATTAATCACCCATAGCATAGCAAACAGCTCAACCATGTAAATCAAAAGCATTGAAGTCAGTCCTATGACATCTACAAACAGAAAAGTTTGGCCAGGATCCAACACAAGTCAACTTTATAAATAAGGCTTCTTTCTACAGGATCCTGGAAGTCCCTTCTGTCACTTAAAACCTCTGGAATGTAGCTCCTAAAAGGCTTTCAGACCATGGCTATAAAGTAGCAGCTGTGTCCTAAAACAGCTTAATTGTGCCTTACAAGTAGGCATTTATGATTTTATTCACTTTCAATTTTTCTCTTTAAAATTACTTTTAGTGATAGCCTATGTAAATAGGCAGCTGGAGTTCATTACTTGAGGAAAGTATACACAGAAATACAGAGAACTCCAGATGTGTTACACATATAGATTACTGGCCTGAGTGCACTAATGATTGGGTAAAATCATAAAGCCTGCATGATACAGGTCAGGTATATGACAATGTTTTTTTCTGTTTCTAAAAACCTATATATTTATGCACAAACTTGTCGTGTACTATAAATGCCAGTATAAATGTCATGGGGATTTCATGCATCTTTCTGTACCTGCTACTGCACTCAGTCTAGTACAATATGTAAGAAAGGATATTCATGTCCCACTGTGTTGATTTCCTGGTGCAATGACCAAATCAAAGTTAAACAAATACTGTTACTAACAAATACTGTTATTTTTCTTAGAGATTTTGTACAAACTCAGGCCCTGCCCTTTGAAACTAAAGGCTTAGGTAATTCATCTGACAACTACATTTGAGACATTTGGATCCAAACTGTAAGGACTATTTTACTTCTATAAAGACAATATGATCCATGTTAGATGAATGGTTGAACTAAATATTAGAGGTATTTTCAGATCTAAATGATTCTATGATTCTATGTAAATAGCTGTGGATAATCAGTTCTGGGTTTGGTAATGGTTATATGACCATCTCTGAAGAGAGGACTAATTCCTTCCTTAGGCAATAGACATATGCCTGCATTCCTTTAAAGTCTTCATTTCCCTGCTCTGTTTCATTAAATTCTGTTTTCCATTCAAAAGCAACCTTGTAATTAAGACTAGGAAATGATGTATTAGAAGTCACTAAGGAAAAAAAAATTCTGTAAGTCAATAGGAATTCTTAACCATAACTTTTGCCCTTCGTGACTATCCTTTGACTGGAGCCTCCTTAAGATTATACAGTTGATGGTCATGTGGTCTTACATCCAGTGGCACAAAAAAAAGCAGTGACCAGAATCATATTTATTTTACACTGCTGTAGGAATGTCTTCAAAAATGTGTCCAGATGAGCTGCTTGTTTGGGCTCATAGACTTAAAAAAAATAATCTCCTAATGTAAAAAAAAAAAAACCAACAAAAAATCCCAAACCCAACAACAACAACAACAACAACAACAACAACAACTAAAAAACCAAACAAACCAGCTTTTCAGAAAGACAGAACAATCCATGGTCCATGTTCAAAGCAGATATGGCCAAAAGCCATTGGTCTAGAAAACTGAGATCAACCCAGTTAGGAGCCTAACCAGCATATCTTCTTTATTCCTGATTGTAATATCATTTCCAGAAGGGAAAAACCTCTTTGGGCCACATGGCACTGAAAAGTTTTTAGTTGTCTGTACTTCACCATGCTGCCGTGATCCTGTCTTCTTCCAACACCAGGTGTTTTGTTTTTAAGAAAACACCAGTCCTGAGCCATAGTAAGCCCCAGGTTCACCTCTTGTTCCATTCATAGAATCATAGAATC
>VWZD01010874.1:11612-29076 GCA_013396695.1 Sakesphorus luctuosus | reverse complement strand
GTGCCCTGGGCTGGTGATCACAGTGGGGTTGGATCAAGGGTTGGGTTTGATGATCTCAGAGGTCTCTTCCAACCCAACTGATTCTGTGATTCTGAGATTCCTTGCAAGAGTTTGATCTATAGAGAGAGGGGCAACCCTGGGGGAGGGATTGGTCCCCCTCAGCCCTGTTTGGGTGCAGGCAGAGGGTTGGTCAGGCCAACACTGCACTTTGAAACTGTTTGGTGCAGTGGGTTTGAGTGCTGGCAGTGCCCACCTCAAGCTGGGAGGGCACAGGGACACCTGGGGGTTGTTCTTCTCCCCAAAAATGCAGCTCCTCAGGGAGGGAATGGCTCCAGGTCAGCAGAGGGATCTCCCCATGACCTCACAGCACAGTGATGGGGCAGGAACAGCTCAACAAGCTGCATTTATGGCCTCTGCTCCATCAACTCTTTGGGTGACTCTTGGCTGAGTCCCAGTGACTTGTTCTGGGGTCAGGGGGCAGAGCTTGGATGGTTTGGGCTGGAAGGGACCTTAAAGCCCATTTCATGTCACCCCCTGCCATGGGCAGGGACATCTCCCACCAGCCCATGTTGCTCCAAGCCCCTCCAGCCTGGCCTTGGGCGCTCCCAGGGGTGGGATGTTGAGGACAGAGCAGTCCAAGGCAGTGGCAGGAGCTGACCATGGATGAGCTCCTGGGATCCTGCAGAGAAGGTGGGGCTGAGAGTCCTTCCAAAGGACTCCCAGGGCTTTGGCCAGATCAACAAACAGGAGTTATTCCCTTCTTGGGAGGGACTTCAATGGCTTCAGGCCTGTTCTCATGGCTCCACAAACAGCCTCATTATCCACAGCTCATCTCGGTGTCAAACAGAGGTTCCTCCTCCCCCTCCAATGTTGAAAGGAGGAGTGAAAAGGTGACACATTCTTCTTTCTCCCTCTCCCNGGGGTTGTTCTTCTCCCCAAAAATGCAGCTCCTCAGGGAGGGAATGGCTCCAGGTCAGCAGAGGGATCTCCCCATGACCTCACAGCACAGTGATGGGGCAGGAACAGCTCAACAAGCTGCATTTATGGCCTCTGCTCCATCAACTCTTTGGGTGACTCTTGGCTGAGTCCCAGTGACTTGTTCTGGGGTCAGGGGGCAGAGCTTGGATGGTTTGGGCTGGAAGGGACCTTAAAGCCCATTTCATGTCACCCCCTGCCATGGGCAGGGACATCTCCCACCAGCCCATGTTGCTCCAAGCCCCTCCAGCCTGGCCTTGGGCGCTCCCAGGGGTGGGATGTTGAGGACAGAGCAGTCCAAGGCAGTGGCAGGAGCTGACCATGGATGAGCTCCTGGGATCCTGCAGAGAAGGTGGGGCTGAGAGTCCTTCCAAAGGACTCCCAGGGCTTTGGCCAGATCAACAAACAGGAGTTATTCCCTTCTTGGGAGGGACTTCAATGGCTTCAGGCCTGTTCTCATGGCTCCACAAACAGCCTCATTATCCACAGCTCATCTCGGTGTCAAACAGAGGTTCCTCCTCCCCCTCCAATGTTGAAAGGAGGAGTGAAAAGGTGACACATTTATCTTCTTTCTCCCTCTCCCAGGACTTTCCTTTGCTTTTCTCCTATTTCCTTCATGCAGGGGGAGAGAGGAGAGAAAGGAAACTCAGAGAGCTCTCTGTGAGGATTGAGCTGAGCAGGATGAGGGTCCTCCTGGGGGCTCTGCCATGCACAGCCTGTGGCTGCAGCCCTAGCCCTGGGGTGGCTTTGAGGAGACCCCCTGAGCAATCAGTGCAGCTCCAGCTCTGGGGTGGCTTTGAGGAGACCCCCTGTGGCTGCAGCCCCAGCTCTGGGGTGGCTTTGAGGAGATCCCTGTGGCTGCAGCCCCAGCTCTGGGGTGTCTTTGAGAAGATCCCCTGTGGCTGCAGCTCCAGCTCTGGTGTGTCTTTGAGAAGACCCCCTGTGGCTGCAGCCCCAGCTCTGGGGTGGCTTTGAGGAGACCCCCTGTGGCTGCAGCCCCAGCTCTGGGGTGGCTTTGAGGAGACCCCCTGTGGCTGCAGCCCCAGCTCTGGGGTGGCTTTTAGGAGACCCCCGTGGCTGCAGCTCCAGCTCTGGGGTGGTTTTGAGGAGACCCCCTGTGGCTGCAGCCCCAGCTCTGGGGTGGCTTTGAGGAGACCCCCTGAGCAATCAGTGCAGCTCCACTTCTCTGGCTCCAGCTCTCTGTGATTTCCTCCCGTGGCTTCTTCATTCCTGTTCATAATTAAAGGAGGACTCCTCACCATGCCAAGGGCTATATAAAAATAAGGAATAAGCAATAAAGTGGTGGCAGAGATCCAAGGACTCGCTGCTGCTGCTGCTGCTGCTGGTGCTGTTGCTTCTTGGATTCTTGCAGCACAGCATTAAGGTCTGGGTGTCTGATTCCAGTGTGTGCCTGGACAGGAGATGCAGCCAGAAGGGGTGAAGCAAAAAGGGTTGCTGTGCTTTAGAATTGCTGGATATTTGGGCTTTATATTTCAAATAAAACCTCGAATCCTTGGGGTTTTCTGCACAGTGCTGTGTTCATTGCGCTGCAATCAAGCTGGCCTGAAGTCCCCAGCAGGGCAGGTGCTCAGGAGCTCAGCCCTGGAGCCAGGACTTGTTCCATGCCTGGTTATTTGTGTTGGACAATCACAGCAGTGCTGTGGAAACGGTGACCCCGTTGTGTAAATACTGAGGGTGCCCCCAAGAGCTTCGGGTGAGACAATGGGCAGATCAGCCCAGGCCACAGCACGGGTCACCCAGAGCCGGCAGTCCCACCCTAACTTCCCATTTTCCAGGACAAACTGTTCTCTTCATTAGCCCAGGAGGCTTCAAAGTGCTCCAAATCACAGCCCCCACACTTCAGAATTTCTTCTCTCCCTCCAAGGCCCTTCTCTCGCTGTCCCTCGGGCAGAGGGACACGGGGACAAGCAGAAGGTCTCCTGTGTCACTGTTTCTCTTCCCTGCTCTTACAGAAGCCCCCCGAGGTGTGCAGGGGGGTCAGGGGGGGCTCCCAGGGGCTGCAGTGAAGCAGTGAGGGGCTCTGTTCTCAAGTTGGGCCCCCCCAATGGGGACACCACAAGATGCACGGGGGGTATTTAGGCTGGGAACAGCCTGGGCTGTAACACCCAGCCTAAAAGGCAAAGCTGGGCCTCTTTCCTGAGTTAGTAGCCAAGGTGTGGCAGCCTCAGTGCCCACCAGGCTCTGTGGGGTGCCCTTTGCTGTCTCCTGCATGAACCCAACAATCCTGCTCTGCTGCCCCTGGCACAGGAATTCTCTCCCTAGCCAGGCCCATCTGGGGGTGTCACTGCTGAGCAACCTGCTGGGGTCTGTCCCTTCTTCTCCAGTCACTTGGTGGGGGCTCTGTGGGACTGGAGACACCCCCCAGGTGCCCCTGGTGCCTGAAGGAGGGTCTGGGTGGAAGGACCCTGAGATTAGTTCAGTTGGTTAAAACTTGGTTGCAACAATGCCAAGGTCATGGGTTCAATCCCCTGTGTGGGCCATTGACTGAAGAGTTGGACTCGATGATCCTTGGGGGTCCTTCCAACTCAGAACAGTCTGGGATTCTGTGAAAGTCTGTGATTCTGTGACTCGAGTCCTGCAGGATGTCCATGGATGAGCTCAGGCTGTAACCACCAGGCCATTGATGGCCCTGAGCTCCTCAGGCTGCAGGAGAGCTGGGCACAGACAGCTCAGCCCAGCCCAGTCCTAGCAGCTCTGCAGCCTCTCCAGTCACCAGAGCAATTTCTTCACCTGCCTCCATATGCTTTGCCCACTGACCTCACTGGGCTGAACTACTCAGGGAGCTGCAAAAGTTCTCACATAAAGAATCAGAGAATGGATTGGGTTGGAAAAGCCCTCCAAGATCATCAAGTCCAACCCTTGGGCCAACTCCAGTCCTGTCACCAGATCATGGCACTCAGTGCCACGGCCAAGCTCAGCTTCAAAACCTCCAGGGATGGGGAATCCACCCCCTCTCTGGGCAGCCCATTCCAATCCCTCAGCACTCTCTCTGCAAAGAAGTTTTTTCCCATCTCCAACTTCAATTTCCCCTGGCAGAGCTTGAGCCCCCTGTGCCCCCTTGTCCTATTGCTGAGTGCCTGGGAGAAGAGACCAACCCCCAGCTGGCCACAACTTCCCTTCAGGCACTTCCAGACAGTGCTGAGCTCTCCTCTCAGCCTCCTCTTCTCCAGGCTCAGAGGCAGAGCTGGGCCCTGCTGATCCAGCCTAAGGAGCAGCCCAGCCCAGCTGGTCCAGCCTAAGGGGCAGAGCTGGGTCCTCTTGGTCCAGCCCAAGGAGCAGAGCTGGGCCCTGCTGGTCCAGCCTAAGGGGCAGAGCTGGATCCTGCTGATCCAGCCCAAGAAGCAGAGCTGGGCTCTGCTGATCCAGCCCAAGAAGCAGAGCTGGGCTCTGCTGGTCCAGCCCAAGAAGCAGAGCTATGCCTAGCTGATCCAGCCCAAGGGGCAGAGCTGTGCCCAGCTGATCCAGCCCAAGGGGCAGAGCTGGGCCCTGCAGCCCCAGCCTTGTGTGCTGAGGGTTTATGTAACGTGGCAGAAAAGGGGAGCTCAGTGTGTGAGCAGCGAAAATTGCTCCTTCCATAATGACTGTTCCTCTGCCTGGAACAGAGTGGGATAATTAGGGTTTCTTTTCTCTTTAATTAGAAAATGGCAAACATAGATTAATCAATTACAAATGCCTCTTTATACTGCAGTGCACTGCAATTAACATTACTTAAATGTGTTAACAAAGTAGGAGGCCTGTGTTTGTAAAGCCACTTCGTGCTGCTTTTTCTTCTCCTGCTTTCCCAGCTCCCAACACGTCCAACCCTTTCCATCCTCCCTCTCTCCTCTCTGCTCCTTGGGCAGAGATTTAACCCTTCCAGAGGAGCTTTTTTAACCATTCTAAACCGTGATTCAGCATTAGCAAACCTGCTCTTGTCCAAAAAAAGCCCTTTTTTGGCCGGGTTTGGCAGGAGAGACGTGGGGTCTGCCACGACAATGGCAGAGGGAAGGGCAGGGACACAATCACTCGATTCATGGCTCGTTTCTGACGCCGCTGCCAAAAGGGGGATTGAGTCACAAAGGGTTCGATCAGGGACACGAAAGGCAACAAAATCCTTCTCTGCAGGGCCAGGGTGCTGTTTGCAGGGTACAGAAAGTCCGGGCCTGGCCTGGCCTGCCTTCTCAGGACAAGAGTAGGGGAGAATGGAATGGGAAGGGAGAATGGAAGGATGGAACGGGGAGGAAGCTCTGCTCTCAAAGGCACAAAGGCCGGAGCAGGGCGGGAGGGAAGGCGGGGTGGTCCAGGGGCTGGAGCATCCCAAAGCATCCCCGAGCATCCCTGAGCATCCCAGAGCATCCTGGACCATCCTGGGGCATCCTGGAGCATCTCAGAGCATCCCCGAGCATCCCAGAGCATCCTGGAGCATCCCGGGACATCCTGGAGCATCCCGAGGCATCCTGGAGCATCCTGGAGCATCCTGGAGCATCCTGGGGCATCCTGGAGCATCCCGAAGCATCCCCGAGCATCCTGGGGCATCCCAGGGCATCCCAGGGTGTCCCAGGGCATCTCAGAGTATCCCAAGGCATCCTGGAGCATCTTGGGGCATCCCGGAGCATCCTGGGGCATCCCGGGGCATCTCAGAGTATTCTGGAGCATCCTGGGGCATCCTGGAGTGTCTCGGGGTATCCCAGAGCATCTCGGAGCCTCCTGGAGTGTCCCAGGGCATCCCAGTGCATCCCGGAGCATCCCGGGGCATCCCGAAGCATCCCGTGCTCACCTGGGGCTGCGGCGGGGCTGGAGAAGCGCCGGTGTCTCCAGGCACTGCTGCCACCTATTGGGGGGAATCGGCTCCATCCCACTCCAGAGCGGGCCTTGGGCAGAGGATGGGACACCCAGCCCTGAATGGCCTTGGGAAGGGGATGGGACACCCAGCCCTGAATGGCCTTGGGAAGGGGATGGGACACCCAGCCCTGAATGGCCTTGGGAAGGGGATGGGACAGCCAGTCCCAGCTGAGGGTGGGACACCCAGCCCCGTCTGGCACTGGGAAGAGGGTGGGACNGACACCCAGCCCTGAATGGCCTTGGGAAGGGGATGGGACACCCAGCCCTGAATGGCCTTGGGAAGGGGATGGGACACCCAGCCCTGAATGGCCTTGGGAAGAGGGTGGGACACCCAGCCCTGAATGGCCTTGGGAAGGGGATGGGACAGCCAGTCCCAGCTGAGGGTGGGACACCCAGCCCCGTCTGGCACTGGGAAGAGGGTGGGACACCCAGCTCGGTGTCACTGGGACCTGGAGGATGTTGGGGCTGCTACACATGACGCTTTCACAAAAGCAGGGGATGGGTTGGGTTGGAAGACCATTAAAATCCTCCAGTGCCACCCCCTGCCATGGGCAGGGGCACCTTCCACTAGCCCAGGTTGCACCAACCTGACCTTGGAAGCCTCCAGGGTTGGGGCAGCCACAGGTTCTTATATCTCTCTTTGTATCATCAGGAATGGTGTGGCAGCTCCAAATTGCCCTCCTGGACCTCCAGGTGCTGATGGCACAGTCCAGATCGAGTCATTGCTTGATAATCCTCAGTTTTGGGGGGTGAGAGATCAGCTTGACATGAGATATTGGGGGAAAAAATTCTTCCCTGTGAGGGTGGTGATTAACAAAAATTCTTCCCTGAGCAAGACAATGACTTTGGGGTTGGAAAGGCTGAGGCACAGGAATGAGGAATGAGGGGGGAAGGAGAGCAGGAATTGGGATGCCAAAGGGTTGTTGCTGCTTTGGAAGAACCAGGATGAAGTGATTAAATAGGTCAGACTTGGAATGGGGTGTCCTCATCACTCCCATTCCATCTCTGCACCAGTTTTCTGCTCTGTAGAATGAGGACAGAGGCTTCCCCTTGGAAAAAAAAAAAAAGGGTTGTGGGACATCATTAATGGAGCAAATTGAGCGTTGGAGGGAGAAAATATACTGTGTTCACACAGACTTTCCACTGTGTGGTTAAGATTAACCCATCAGTTGGGCTCGAGTTTATCCTCTTAGAGATAAAAAGGCAAACTGGAGCAACACATGAGTGCAAGTAGGGGAGAAAAAAAATCCCATTTTCTTGCATGTTCAGCAGGAACGTGTGCTTACCATCTCCTATAGCTTAGGTGTGTTTGAGGAGCTGCTTAGTGTGCACTTCTGTAATAACTTAATTGGAAGTGGGTTATGCTTGGGGAGATTAACTTGGAATGCTTCGATGTCCTGGAAACCTCTTCAGTGCAGGAACTCCTGGCCGGGCCTTTTTTGGTTCAAATAAGCTGAGAGAACCTCTTGAAGATGGATTTTAAAGCTGATGTATAAGAAGGGCTGGATTTGACCAGCACAACCTGAGAGCTGAGTTGCTTTTTCTCAGGAGGGATATTGGGAGTTTCCTTTTTAGGAACATTGACCTAAAAATCTGAGTTTCTTAAACAGGAAACATTTACTAAAGAAATAACTTGCAAGTAACAAACATAAATAGACTTTGCACATAGCTTGAGTTCCAGCTTTGTCTGCTTTGTTTTTACCAGGAATTTGCCAGACAACTGTCTTGGCCTCTAATATATCCCATGGAGGCTTCAGGCAGTGACATCAAATATTGCAAAAATAAAAAATAAAACTCGATGTGAGGCAGAAATTCACAGCCTGGGCTTGGGCTTCTTGTTTCCAACCATCACTGCTGGGCAAACTCATTTTAGGGAATAACCTCTGTGAGCTGAGGCTGAAGGGGATCCCTGTGGCCCTCTGGTGGGTTGCCAGAAAAAAAAGAACAGGCAGCAGAGTGCCAGGGAATGTGGTAGTGCCATCCTTTCCCTGGGTGAGGATGGTGAGAATGTGGCAGTGCCATCCTTTCCCTGGGTGAAGATGGTTAGAGATACCCATGGGTGTGTT
The DNA here is from genome assembly GCA_013396695.1 of Sakesphorus luctuosus. Taxonomy (NCBI): domain Eukaryota; kingdom Metazoa; phylum Chordata; class Aves; order Passeriformes; family Thamnophilidae; genus Sakesphorus; species Sakesphorus luctuosus. The sequence goes on along the minus strand of VWZD01010874.1, from coordinate 21,193 downwards.
CCTGCTGGTTCCACCTCCAGCCAGGGAATGTGGCAGAGACTGGAGGTGGCACTGAGTGTCCTCTTAAACACCTGCAGGGACAGAGAATCCACCAGGTCTTGATCCAACCCCACTGGGATCACCAGCCCAGGGCACGGAGTGCCAGAGTGATCCCAGTGGGGTTGGATCAAGGGTTGGATTGGATGATCTCAGAGGTCTCTTCCAAGCCAAGTGAGAAGAGCAAGGAGGCTGGAGAAGGGAGTGGAGCACAAGTGCTGTGGGGAGAGGCTGAGGGAGCTGGGGGTGTTTGTGCTGGAGAAGAGGAGGCTGAGAGGTGAGCTCAGCACTGTCTGGAAGTGCCACATCAGGGAAGTTGTGGCCAGCTGGGGGTTGGTCTCTTCTCCCAGGCACTCAGCAATAGGACAAGGGGGCACGGGGGGCTCAAGCTCTGCCAGGGGAAATTGAAGTTGGAGAGCAGAAAAAACTTCTTTGCAGAGAGAGTGCTGAGGGATTGGAATGGGCTGCCCAGAGAGGGGGTGGATTCCCCATCCCTGGAGGTTTTTCAGCTGAGCTTGGCCGTGGCACTGAGTGCCATGATCTGGTGAAGGGACTGGAGTTGGCCCAAGGGTTGGACTTGATGATCTGGGAGGGCTTTCCCAACTCAATCCATTCTATCATTCTGTGATTTAGATGGGGACATTTCTATATTTTAGAGGTGCCTCTCTTGGGGCCTTTCCCTGCTTCTCCTCACACACAACTTGGCATTCTTTTCATCCTTGCCCAGACTGGCACTTTTATTCCCAGGAAGCTGAGCTGGCACGGAGGGAGGGAATGATGTGGCAGATTTTGCTGCCTGCTGGCATTGTACACTAAAATAACCAAAACTCCTGGCTATTTTTAGAGGCAGAGCATTCTCAAAAACTTCCTGCCTTGATTTCCCTGCCTCCCCCTGCTTATTGTTCACTGGGATGTTATTCCAGGAGTTGCCTCCAAACCTCACCTGTCCCAGAGAAAAAAAAACCCAAAACTCAATTTCTGTGATATCTTTAATTACATTTTGTGGCTGTATTTCTCCTACTAATTAGCCAGCCTTCATCCTACAGCTTTAGGAGGTATTTGCTACCCCAAATCCAGGCCCTGGCAAGCCTGGATTGGAAATTCTTCTTTGGCAAGTGGAAATTTTTCTTTGGCAAAGATCTGAGGAATTTTCACCGATTATTCCAGCCCCTTTTCTCTCTCCTGAAGCCTCTCTGGCAAGCAGGAGGCTTTCAACATCCCCCTGAAATCCCTGAAAATATTACCTGTCCTGAACCACAAGAAGTTTTCCATAAAGGAAGAGCTGAGAAATCAGGAAATTCCTGGTATAACATTGCCAGAAGGTTTTCAGAGTAAACCTTTGGATCAGCTGTTTGATGGGTATCACAGTGGAGCAATTGCCTTGATTTGGGGTGGACTGGCCACCAAACAGATTGTTCTGTAGCCCCTTTGATAGTTCCCTGCAGCCTCTGAGACACCAAACCCTTCCCAAGTGGCTCCTGAAGTGAAAGACAAGGGTATATTTAGGCAGAAAATGGGAATTTCCAAACAAACTGCCCCCAAAGGTGAGTGGAACTTCAAGAGTGAGGATAAAATGATGCTAAAAATCCACCCTGTCCTTCAGCCTCCTCTTTCTGAACCAGGTCACCTCCCACTTTTCTCAGGCTTTGTCCAGCCCTGTCTTAAATATCACCAGAGATTCAAATTACTTGTGTGGCTTGTCCAGCCAGGTCTGAACAATCCAGGCCTGACCTGAGGGATTAGTGCTGTGTCCAAAGGGGCCTGGAGACCCCCAGCAGGTCCTTGTGGTGGGAAGGCAGCTGGCAGGAAAGGGGCCCCTTCCTCAGGGGAGGAATGAGTGTTTCCTTGAGCACAGGGATTAACAAAGCCTGGTTTCCCACACATCTGTGTCTCCTGGGCAATCGTTAATCCTGGTGGAAGCTTTTCCCACAGTTGGGGTGTTTGACACCCCCAGGAGCCTCTGGTGGGGTGGTGGGATGCTGGAGGGGTTGAGTGGGGTGGGTTTAGGGCTGTTTTCTGAGAGTTTGATTTTTGGCAAAGAAAGATGGGGAGTCCTAAAGACATTTCTGTGCCCACCAAATGCAGCTGAAGGTGCCCAGAGGATCACAACAGTCAGAAACTCACCTTTGTAGAAACATCATCCCGTTATTTCCACCTAAAATCACTAAGTATGGACTTAGAAACCAGGGCAGGCTCCATAAACTTGATTGGGTTTTAATTCTCTTGGCTTGGGAGGTTTTATGGACTGGGGGGGTTATTTTATGGAGAGCCCAGTCTTGAATTTTTGGCTGAAAAAACAAGACTAAATTCTTCTGATCTTGAAAGGAGGACTGAGGGCATTTTCCTGCCTTGCTTGGCACAGGCAGAGCAGCACCAAAGTCCTGGTTCTTGGCTCATGATGGAGCTCAGATCTCACTTGGTTGGTGTTGCTCAACCACTTTTGGACCAGGTCTGAAAATCTCCGTATCAGATTCCCCTGGGAAATAAAAGCTCTCAGAAGATCTTCTTTATTCTATTTTAAATTAAGCCAATTAAAACAATGGAGTTTCAGGAGTTTCACCCCAAAAACCAGACTCTTGGTGTTTAGGTGGTTGTGCTAAACTAGAAACCGAATCTTCCAGTGGTTTGAACTGGGTCAAACTCCCAGTTCATGTAAGGCCTTCAAGATGCTGATTCTCGATCACCAGATCAGTGGCAATTAGGGCAGACAATCAATTAGTGCCTGTTTGCATCTGATGCAGCCACAATCTGGGAGACAAATCTTAATTTAGGACTACAAAGAGCTGGTTCTGGGGAGATAAAAAGCTGCCAGAGGGCTCTTATCACCTCGCAAATTGATTGTCCTCCTCGGGGATGGCTCCGGTTTCAGCTGGAGCTGCTGGAAGGAATTCAGGGGAGATTTTGGGTGCTCCAAGGCCAGGCTGGAGCAACCTGGGATAGAGGGAGGTGTCCCTATGGCAGGGGGTGGGACTGGATGGGCTTTAATGTCCTTCCCTCCCAAACCGTTCCAGGATTCCATCAGTAATCCCACCTTTCCTCCCTTCCCCTTTGCAGGTTCCCAACAACTCCCCAGTTTGCCTCGACGTGCTTTGAACCTTCAAAACTCTGTAAAATCTGCTTTTCTCTCCCTTTTGGTGAACGGGGCAGGAAAAAGGCTGGTTTAAAACTGTGGGCCCTGGAGCTGTCAGAAGATGGAACATCCCTTGGCAGGAAGCTCAACATGAGCCAAGAGTGTGCCCAGGTGGCCAAGAAGGCCAATGGGCTCCTGGCCTGGATGCAAAGTAGCGTGGCCAGCAGGCCCAGGGCAGTGAGCCTTCCCCTGGCCTCTGCCTTGGGGAGGCCACACCTTGAGTGTTGTGTTGAGTTCTGGGCCCCTGAGTTGAGGCAAGAGATTGAGGGGCTGGAGCGGGGCCAGAGAAGAGCAACGAGGCTGGAGAAGGGAGTGGAGCACAAGTGCTGTGGGGAGAGGCTGAGGGAGCTGGGGGTGTTGAGCGTGGAGAAGAGGAGGCTGAGAGGTGAGCTCAGCACTGTCTGGAAGTGCCACATCAGGGAAGTTGTGGCCAGCTGGGGGTTGGTCTCTTCTCCCAGACACTCAGCAATAGGACAAGAGGGCACGGGGAGCTCAAGCTCTGCCAGGGGAAATTGAAGGTGGAGATGGGAAAAAACTTCTTTGCAGAGAGAGTGCTGAGGGATTGGAATGGGCTGCCCAGAGAGGGGGTGGATTCCCCATCCCTGGAGGTTTTTCAGCTGAGCTTGGCCGTGGCACTGAGTGCCATGATCTGGTAAAGGGAGTGGAGTTGGCCCAAGGGTTGGACTTGATGATCTCGGAGGGCTTTTCCAACCCAATCCATTCTATCATTCTAAGCACAGAAACCTCCTTGGAGGCAGAGAACAGCTCGGAGTTGCCGCTTCATTGTCACCCCTGGTGTCCTTTGTCCTCCTCCCTTTTATTTGATCCACTCCCTGGATTCCAGTTTCTTTCTTTCACTCCCATCCCCAGCCCTCCCTCAGGTGGCTGCTTTGGTGACACCTTCTCCTTCATAAACGGATGAAAAAAAGGTCTTCTGACTAAGCTAAAAATTCAGGTTCTTCACTGGGGACTGCACGAGTGAGAGAGCTCAGAGCAGCTGTCAGATATTTCTGCAAGCCCTTTTCCTCTTCTATTTTAAGTTTGGTTTTGATAAAAAAAAAAGGGTTCAGGGAGAGGGAGGAGAAGGAAAAAGAGGAAGAAATGAGCTTGGAAGGCACAATCCATTATTCAGGGCTCCCTGCTGCTTCCCCTGCTCCTTCCCAGGAGGTGTGAGGTGCAGTTGGAGCTGAACCTGAGCAGGAAGGTGGGAAGTGAAGGACTGGAGATGCTGAGTGGCTCCTCCTCAACCTTTCCTCACTGAGGAGGGTTCCAATCCACTCTCAGCTCCCCTTCCTGAGGGCTGGACACCCAGAGGAGCAGATGGGGAGCAGAGCAGGGCTGGGAACACACAGTTCGAGGCTGTTCCCTTTGGATTTCCCCTCCCAGCTGGAGCAGCAGGAACAAACCCCGAGCCCAGCCCTGGGTTGAGTCTCACAGGACCTTGCAGGGCTCCCAGGTGGCAGGAAAGCATCACCTGGGCAGGCTCAGAGAGGGGAGAGCAGGAGGAGGAAGGCTTTTTTCTCCAGGAATAATAATAAATCCTGAACTTTTCCAAAACTGAGTGAATCACAGAATGATAGAATGGATTGGGTTGGAAAAGCCCTTCGAGATCATCAAGTCCAACCCCTGGGCCAACTCCAGTCCCTTTACCACATCATGGCACTCAGTGCCACGTCCAGTCCCCAGATCCTGGAGACAGNCCCCTCTCTGGGCAGCCCATTCCAATCCCTCAGCACTCTCTCTGCAAAGAAGTTTTTTCCCATCTCCAACTTCAATTTCCCCTGGCAGAGCTTGAGCCCCCCGTGCCCCCTTGTCCTATTGCTGAGTGCCTGGGAGAAGAGACCAACCCCCAGCTGGCCACAACTTCCCTGATGTGGCACTTCCAGACAGTGCTGAGGTCACCTCTGAGCCTCCTCAGAGTTGAGTTCTGGTGGTTGAGTTCATGGTGGGGAAGGACATTGGAGTGTCTTTCCTTTGGTACCATCACTGAGCAGGTCTGGTGGAAGGTGGGCATGGCATGAGGTGACCCTTTAGGTCCCTCCAACACAAACCACTCCAGAATTCCATGATTTTATGATTATCAGGAGCCCTGAAAGGAGGGGAATGGGTGTCAGAGAAACATGGGAAACTTCCCTGGTTCTCTTCTCCTAAAAACCCCCTTTTTATGGTTTTGTTTGCTGTAACAAACAGGGATCACAGGTGGGAATTTTGGGTGGGGACAGGACAAGAAGCTCTGAGGGACTTGTGCCTTGAGCAGCCCAAAATCCAGGAGGGACAAAGATTTCCAGGGACCTTCAACCTCTGCAGTTCTGGAGTTCCATCAGCCCCTGGCACAGAAACCTGAGACTTGACCTTTCCCAGTTCCCTTTAATTATTCTCTACTCATTTAGCCCCTCTTACCTGGCTGTGTTAATTGAGGCCTTGGCAATTAACAGTTTTTTTCCCTGACAATAATCTTTCTGTCTTCAAAAAAAAATCACAGGCAAAGGAGGATTCTCCTTTGTGAATTGAGGATTCTCCTTTGTGAATTATTATTTCACATTAAAGGGGTTTTTTATCAGCAGAGTACCCAAAATGTTTAATATACCAGCTTAGGATCTGTGATTTATTCCTTTAATAAAAAGAAAAAAAAATACAAATTAACACTCTTGCAAAACAAATTCCAGTAACAATTGGCTAGAAAAGTTTTAAAGGACTTTCTCAAGAGTGGAGTGAGGAGGTTTCCATGTCATTCCTTGGTCTTTTTTTTTAATTATATTTTAATTTAAAGAGCTGCTGTGCAAATTGGAATGGATAATCCTGCTTGCCTTTTTCCCACCTAGAGCTGAGGTCACCCTGCAAGAAGCTGAGCAGGGAATTCTCTTCCCTGTCTGTAAACCAGGCAAAGATCATCCCAAGAATCCTTCCACACACCCCATTAAAAATAAAAAATATTAAAAAAAAAAATAATTAAAAAATAGCAAATTCATGATTCATGAAGGCTCTGGCCGTAGATCTTGCAAAGAAATGCTTGGCAGCTTGAGAGAATAGCTGGGTTTATTTTAACCTTTAAGAATGACACCAATTTCACAGCTGTTAATGCTCTGTGGCTCCTCCGCTTTCCAATGCAAATTGCACACCAAGGGCTGCTGCATTTTGATGAGGGGGAGGCAGAATCTCCATATTAATGTGCCAATATCTTTGTTCTGAAGGGTTGGATTTTATGCTTTAATGAGAGATCTTCTCTCTGGTTAAGACAAGGCTTTGCAAGGAACCCTTGGGATAATTTGCTGGTGTCATCAGGCTCTGGAGGAGGGGAGGGAAATACTGACTGTGGGTTGGGGGGAGTGGGTGGGAAAAGTTGGGGGGAGTCCCACAAAGATAGGAGGAAAGGTCTTACCCAGAGCCCTCAAAACCAACCCTGGGACTCGTTCCTGCCAGGGATTTTGGGTGGGGAGGAGGTGGGATGGGTGTCCAACCATGGGAGATGGAGGGGAGTCCACTCCGTGGTTGGCTGATGTGCACCTGCTGAGGAGCTGCTCCAGCGGGACCTGGAGAGCTGCCAAGGCCTCCACATAGCTCAGGCTGAGCCCTGGAAATCGTGGAATGTTCCCCATGATTTTGGGTGGGGAGGAGGTGGGATGGTTGTCCAACCACTATGAAATTTTGGGGGCTTCCTCCCTCTCTCAATCTGTCCCAGCCTCTCTGGGCTGTGTTTACTTTTCCTCCAGGTGAACAGCTCTGTCCCCTCCAAAATCCATTCCTCAGCAGCAGCAGGTGGGACCTGCCAAAGCCCATTTCCCTCTCCAAGGGTCACATCCTAGAATCATAGAATGACAGAATGGATTGGGTTGGAAAAGACCTTCCAGATCATCAAGTCCAACCCTTGGGCCAACTCCAGTCCCGTCACCAGATCATGGCACTCAGTGCCACGGCCAAGCTCAGCTGAAAAACCTCCAGGCATGGGGAATCCACCCCCTCTCTGGGCAGCCCATTCCAATCCCTCAGCCCTCTCTCTGCAAAGGATTTTTCTCTGATATCCTGCTGGTGTCCCTCCCCTTGGCTCTGCTTTGGGGCTGGATTGGAACATCCACCTGCTGCAGGGAAGGATTCAAACCCTCAGACTCTTTTGCAGGTACAAACCCAGTGCAAGGCAGTGATCTCTGTGTTTGGTTAGAGCAGAGCAAACCTTTCAGCAGTGCCTTTAAAGGGCTGTTTCCCCCTCCACAGAGGGGAGTTTGCACTGCCTGAGGTACCAGGAGTTGAGTGCTGAAAGTTCCTGATGTGCCTCGGACGTGACGCACATTTGGTTTGAATCAAAACCCCATTGAAGTAGAGAGAGGGATTTAGAGCCCAGGATTACAAGTCATTCTGGGTTATTATTAGTAATCACTTTTCATCAGGCACTGCCTTTACAAGATGCAGAACAATCCCAGCAGAAACACAGAAAAATACACCATTCCTTTCAGTGAAAAAAATCAAATTGTCTGAAGCGAATCAACGAAATTTAATAAGATGAGAAAACCTTTAACTTGCCAATTAACTGAAACACAGAAGTTCATACAATCATTAAGGCTGGAAATGGCCCCCAAAGACCCTCCACCCTGTGCCAAATGCCCACCTTGGCAAAGCCCTCCCAGCCCATGGAGCCCACCCTGTGCCCGATGCCCACCTTGAACCCCAGCCCAAAGCACTGAGTGCCACGGCCAGTCCTGCCTTGGGCACCTCCAGGGATGGGGATGCCACTCCAAACCTACCTGGGCAGCCCCTTCCAAGGCCTGACCTCCCTTTTCATGGAGAAATTTCTCCTGATGTCCCACCTGCCCCTCCCCTGGCACAGCCTGAGGCCTTTTGCTGTCACCAGCTGCCACCTTCTATTGGTCATTAAAGTTAAAACTGCACCTTCACCACCCAGAGTTTGACACAAATAAACCCATCCTGACTTCCTGCATATCAAACAGAGATATTAAATCTCTTTAACAATAAGATTTTCAGCAGGGTTTCATTGCTGTTGATGCCAGTTTGGGGAGCCTGCAGCCAGATCCGAGTGCCTTTGGTGGGGCAGACACTCAGGTGACTCTTAAATCTCCTCCTGCTTCTTGGGATGAGTTCTGCCATCAGTGCCCCTTTGGGCTGAGCAAATTAAAAGAATCACAGAATGGATTGGGTTGGAAAAGCCCTCTGAGATCACCAAGTCCAACCCTTGGGCCAACTCCAGTCCCGTCACCAGATCATGGCACTCAGTGCCACGGCCAAGCTCAGCTGAAAAACCTCCAGGGATGGGGAATCCACCCCCTCTCTGGGCAGCCCATTCCAATCCCTCAGCACTCTCTCTGCAAAGAAGTTTTTTCCCATCTCCAACTTCAATTTCCCCTGGCAGAGCTTGAGCCCCCCGTGCCCCCTTGTCCTATTGCTGAGTGCCTGGGAGAAGAGACCAACCCCCAGCTGGCCACAACTTCCCTGATGTGGCACTTCCAGACAGTGCTGAGCTCACCTCTCAGCCTCCTCTTCTCCAGCACAAACACCCCCAGCTCCCTCAGCCTCTCCCCACAGCACTTGTGCTCCACTCCCTTCTCCAGCCTCGTTGCTCTTCTCTGGCCCCGCTCCAGCCCCTCAATCTCTTGCCTCAACTCAGGGGCCCAGAACTCAACACAACACTCAAGGTGTGGCCTCCCCAAGGCAGAGGCCAGGGGAAGGCTCACTGCCCTGGGCCTGCTGGCCACGCTACTTTGGATCCAGGCCAGGATGCCATTGGCCTTCTTGGCCACCTGGCCACACTCTTGGCTCCTCTTGAGCTTCCTGCCCCTCAGTCCCCCCAGGTCCCTTTCCGCTCCTACTCTGCCTCTCCCTTCCTCTGCTTCTCCCTGTGGTGTGGCTGAGGCTGCTCCTGCTCTCCAGCTCCAGGAGGGGGAATTGCACCCAGAGGCTGCGTGTGGAGGTGCACGGGAGCCATGGGAGATGGAGGGGAGTCCACTCCGTGGTTGGCTGATGTGCACCTGCTGAGGAGCTGTTCCAACAGGACCTGGAGAGCTGCCAAGGCCTCCACATAGCTCAGGCTGAGCCCTGGAAATCATGGAATGTTCCCCATGAGGCTTTAAAACCCCTTCTGTGCACACCCAGAGCAGCTGTGGCTGCCCCATTCCTGGAGATGTCCAAGGCCAGCTTGGACGGGGCTTGGAGCAACCTGGGCTGGTGGAAGATGTGGAATGAGGTGAGTTTGAAGATCCCTTCCCACCCAAACCACCCATGCCACCCTGTGCTCTGTGGTGACTCTCCAGCCAACCTTTCAGGGCGTTGAGTTCAGCTCAAGGAGCCACAAGGGAAGGGTGGGGTGGATGTGGACGTGCAAGGCAAAGGGGCAGCAGCACGAGGGCAGAGAGGGGAGGAAAGGGGCAGGGGAGGGTGGGGTGGGAGGAGCAGAGGTTGGTTTAGGAAG
>VWZD01010871.1:107753-123997 GCA_013396695.1 Sakesphorus luctuosus | reverse complement strand
AATTATTTAAACAAATTATTTAACCCAAAGTGTTACCAGTTTATCTAAGGATTGTAGATGAGATACAAGCCCAGAGTCCATGGGAGGGTCTACAAACTCAATTTGCCATTTGCAGTGCTGCAAACCAACAACCTTTTGGCTTTTTCTTACTGGACTCTTCTTCTGTGCAGCTTCACACTCTGCAAACTGTTCAATGACAGGAGATGACAAAACGTTTTAGAGATGAACAACTTTGATCTCAAGGCCACATGAAATCCTGTGTTCACTCAAACCAGATCCAGAGAAATCTCTTTCCCAAGTTGCAGCAACTGGAGAGAAGACACAGACACTTCACACAACGTTTGCATAGAGGTACAAAACCACTGGAACAAAACTATACATTAATATAAACAGTGTAAAACAATCAATACGACAAAAACTGAGTTTTTAATTCTATTGTTATACCATTTTTCTTATTACCTACTTATAAAAAGAAAAATTCAGTCTTACTCAGACTTGTTCAAAAGAGACTAGTTTAGCAATCAAGTTAACAGTAAAAACTCAGAAAACAATGAAAAACAACTAAAAAAATCTAATAACTAGTATTATTCAAATTAGATTAGTCATCTATCTCTTTGGAGTTTTTTTAGTTCATATAAAATGATCTTTTTACTAAATCCAACCATGCTGTAAAAATGTTGGAATTTCTTATCCCAATTTGGATTTAAATCCAAAGTTTGGTCTTCATATAAACACCACAGGACAATCTAAAGCTATTCAAATTTTTCAGGGTGCTTATAATTTTGTTTTACAATAATTTTTACTATGACAATTCTTTTTGATTTCTAAGTGTTTGGAGACACGTTTGTTATTGTAACCAAGGCTCTGTTTAGGATGATTGCTGAGCTAGATACAGTTCTGCAAACACAAATAAGAGCTTATTTAATATTATTTGTTTTTATTCAATTCAGTTTGCAGTGATCTGCTCACACTGGCCTTACAAGTAAGGAAGGTTTTTAATACAGCATTAATAAACAAACTTCAAACTCCCACAAGCATCACTGTGGTACAACGTGCAAGCTGACCTCTCTCCCAGTCTGGCACACTGGTGTTCTTGTCTCTGCCTCCGTCTGCTGAAGGGGCTTGTCATCTCCTCCAAAGGTGGAAACAAGAAAACTTACACAAAAACGTAGTTCAATGTATATTAGTTATTAAAAGACACATATATTTATTAGAACAGGTAGTAAAACTTTTCTTCCACTTAGCTTGTTACTTTGCAAGGTTGTATCAAAACTGTTTCACACTCTCACTCTCTTTTCTGACTTGGCCAAGCAGCAACAGCAGGGAAGAGGGACAGAGATACCATGAAGTCAGCTGGCTGAATAGATCTCTAAAGCTTAGAGAGACAAATTTCTGGTTTCAAAATTAATTTTTAATTACTAGCAACACAACTAATACAAACAGGAAAATTTAAATGCATTTTTGTTTCCTTTTGTAACAGTCTCTGCTGTTGCCCCAGTCCCAGCAGCAAAGAGGCCTTCTTAGCTCTGGGGTAGCGAATTTGGGATCCTTTGCCACAACCTGAACTGTGGTGTAGCAATTCTTAGACTAGAATTGGTATCTGCACCCCACAAATGCAGCGTTGTCTGGGTAGAGGACAAATGAAATCTGGGTACAGAACCAATGAAGTCAGTTTATCACACCTCCCCACCATGTGATAACTTTATCCCTGCCAGGTGTGCCTTATGCACTTCTCTCACTTGCACTGCTGAAAAGTTCAGCCACCGCGTTCTACAAAATCACTACAAGGTGTCATCAATTTATAAATTTATTTTCTTGAGAACATCAATCCTTATTATGCATTCAAGTGTATTTTTTTCTATTATTGCTCTGTAAAGGCTTGGCAGCCTTTTGCTGTTGGTAACATTATTGTGAGTAGACATCCCTGCACTGCCTGCTCTCCAAGGCCACTCTGACACCAACTAATGTTAGCACACTTTGCTTGTTCTTTATGGATTAATACACTGTGCAAATAGCAAAAAGTTGTTAATCTTTATGAACAGGGCAAAAGCAGGGAACTGCACTGGGGCTTGGCTACATTCTTATTCAGGTTTATGGTGTGTCTCTAACACGGTGTGTGCTGACACTGAGGACAACGTTGCCCAACTTTCCCCAGTGCTGAGGATGCCCCCAAGCACATCGGGCTCACTGAACCCCAAGGGTGTAACAGCACTCTGGGGTCAGCATGTAGAGTAACTGCACACAACTCACCAGTGAGTGGGAGCCATCCTGGGGTTTGTTTCATTCTCTGTGTACTCTCTGTCTGTAATGGGGGTGACAGCCAGCTTTTAGCAGCTCAGACTTTGGGACAACAGGGTCTGTGTTGAAAAACTCATCAACTATCTCATGCATTTTAACCCAGGGGTACATTTGATTTTGTTCTGTAGCTCTTCTAAACTGGTGTTGTTGGGTTGGCCTCTGCAAGGCAGATTCTAGCAGTTACCCATCAGTATCTTTTTTGGGGATTCCCTTTTTTAGTAAATTTTTTTCTGTTTTTCACTATTCTCTTGCCTGTTTTCATGGTTGGCTGCTTTATCTGTGTATAAGGGACTGGGAAGGTCACTAAGTTGTTACTCCTGCAACTTGTTGTTCTTTTAATTCTTTCTGAAATTTTATTCTTTACAGTTCCCTTACATTCAGTAAGCAACACACCCCCCATACATCCACCATGTTCCAGAGGCCACTGAATTCAGTCATAGGGGTTTGTGTAAACTGTTCCATATGCTGCAATACTTCCACTGGGGTCTGCTGTCCCCAGGGTTGAGGGGAATTTTTTGTACGTACTTCCCATTTATCCCACAAGGTATTCCATGGCTTTTACTCCCATTCTACTAATTCAGGGGGAGGGGCAGTGGTTTTCTTGGGCTCTGTGCCACCTGCAGCTGTCTCACTTAGCACCTACTTTACTTTTAATGTAGAAGTGCCTAATTATACCCACCGCATATATAATGAACAAACCTAGCAGTTTCAAGCCCAATACGACTCTCACACACTCAACACTGCTACTGATACCAAAGCACTAACAGAATCAGTGAACTATGCTCTACATACACTAAATATTGACACCAATTACACCTCACATGAACATGACTCACACACTGACACCCCCTACGCCGACACAAACAATATTGACCATCACCACACAGCGAAATCAAAGCTGTCCCACAGACAGAGGATCAACAAAACTCAGTGTCCCACCACCCATACACACTAAAATCTCCTTACACAACAACACAGATTTTACCTGCACAAAAAATGCCAACAGGGACGCAGCTTCACTGGCCATGCACTCCACCAATGAATCTCGCCCTCCCTACATGATTGTACTGGGCACAACTGCACTGACTGTACACCCCACCAGCAAAGCCCCCTTACACAAACGTACTGGGCACAACTGCACTGACTGTACACCCCACCAGCAAAGCCCCCTTACACAAACATACTGGGAACAACTGCACTGGCTGGGTACCCTACCAGCAAAGAAGCTCCCTTATAATCACTTATATACACTCAACTGCACAAAAATGCTTTATTCTGTCATGTAACCTGCCACCTATGCCAATATATGTAACAGCTCATCTTGGATACACGTCCAGAATAAAGCCAATCACAGTCATAAAGTAGCACAAACAGCATTTATTGCAATACCAACTAGCAAAAGATAATTAAAAGGATAAAATACCTAATACTTAAGACAAATGAGAAGAATAAAGTAGTTAAAACTTAATAAAAGGACACAGAAGAACACAATAGAGTTGAAATACAGTTGATTCTGCAGCAGTTGCTCCCTACCCCTGACGCTCCCTGGAGCAGACAGGCCAGGACTCCCAGGATGCAGCAGCTGCACGGCCCCCATGCTGAGTGGGCGTCCCCGCGGAGCCAACACGGGCTCGGGGGCAGGATGGGGGTGGCTCAGCTGCCCCACTCTGGGCTCCCTGTTTCTCAGCCACCCATTACACTGCGCAGGGCCAGGGCGCAGCATAAGGGGATGCCTGGGGGGCAGCCAAACACCGCCTGGTCATTACAGAAGGGGCAACAGTCTGTGCAGGGCACCTGGTGGGGAGTGCTCGTACCACCCCTGCCCACATGATCTTCCTCCTCCCATCATCAGCTTCCTCACCCCCCTGTACAACCTTCCCCAATGTGTTCCCAGGGGATTTGTATCTATCTTAAGGCAAGCAGCCAAGTCAGAGAGGAACACAGCCTTGATAAAAGAGAACATCCAGTGTTAGACAGTTACTCTGTACACTACTTGACCTGGTTTCCCAGCATGTTCTAACTACTTTCTCACCCTTCTGTGCTCCACTGATCATCTAAATTAAAAGTATGCTCTTGATATTGGTGTTTTTCTATAACTTAGCAGGTGGCAAGGGCAGACACAGACCAAAACAATAGTATTTTTTGCACTCTGACACACATGTGAATTAGGGGCACCTGTTCATCTGACAGCAGCTCCAGTAAAGGCACTGAGCCAACACCTCACAAAACAGAGTACAAGAAATCCCAACACCCTTAGAAGCACTTCCCTTTGTTGTTATTTCTATTTTTTTTAAACAGAACCCAAAAAGCTTTTCAGGCTCTCGAGAACACTCCACTGCATTTTATTTTAGACAACTTCTGGGACTTGTTTCCAGTCTCCTGCTGTTCACCTCCCAGCTCACACAAAGCTGCATTACAGCTGGCTCTACACACACAGACAAGGCACTGCCACAACTTGTGCACAGAAACCACTGAAAGGACACAAACACAACACACAACTCACCCTGAGCATCTTCAGGGTCCAGTTTCATGCCTAGGAACCAGAGAGCAGATACAGCAATACCGAAAGCCAAATTCCAGTTCCCCGGTTCTCACTGAATCTCCCCCAGCTGGTTTGCCCAGCTCTCCAGTGCTCATTCCTTTGCCCACTGGAGTTGCTCCCAGCACCACCCTGTGCTCTCACCAGACCTCACACAGACACCTTTGTCACCCCTGAGTCCATCCAGCACTGACAGAGCTGTTGGGACCTGAAATTCTCCCTGCACAGAAAACACCCCTTCCAGCTCTTACACCCCCTTCTCCTACCTCCTGGAAAACAAGGGCTGCATCCTCCTGGATCCTTCACCTGGATGCTCCTGGCTCTGTGCAGCTCCCACCCTTCAGCAGGGGGTGGCAAAGGGAGCTGTGGGGACTGTGCCAAAGGCAGGGGACACTGGCCATGGGTCACACCAACAATGAGGCACCTCAGAGCTCTGCTAGCTACAGTGATGCCTGTTCTCCAAAAGGAATCAAACAGAGACAGAAATCAGAAGGCTGAAACACCAGAGCCCCCAAACCCACCACGTTTCCAGCTGCTGCGCAGACCTGTGGCCAGACTAGACCAAAATCCACACATAGAACAGCCAGCTCAGAGGGAGGTCAAGTTCCTCATTTCCAGACAAAATCAAACACCCAGGGCCAGTGCCTGGCACCCCCTGATCCCCTCTGCCCTGAACCACTGCCATACACAGGCACCTCCAAATCCATTCAATACTCACAAACCCACAACACCAACATCAGACCTCTCTGCACACCAAGGACACACCAGCCAGGATGAACAGTTCTCCCACTCTCCAGAGACCTCCACACTCCACATCCAAGTCAGGGAACATCAGCTTGGCACTGGGCTCTGAAACAGAACAAGTCAAATATTTCAAAATCCTCCCTGCCTTGAGGGCATCCAGGCCTGGGAGAAATCCCTTCCCACAACTCCCCCCTTTTTCCAAGTCTGGCCAACTCTGGAAATGCACATCCAAAGTGCATTTATCATTAGCAGGAAATTAGAACTGACACAGGGTGCTGAACTCACCCAGGCTGTGATCACTGCCCTAGCTAGAATGAATTGTTTCCTCTGCTCACAGGTCTTAGCACCATTCTCTGAAGAAAAGCAGAGAACGGCTCTGGGAGAAGAGACCACTGATTACAACCCAGTGACACATCCATTCAAGGACAGAATTGTTTAGAGTAACTGACCAGTATGTTCACTACACACAAATCATACAAAATAAACACTAAAATACTGAAACAAAAGCGTGTTCACAAAAGGCAAGAGAGTGAGATAAACACAGGACTTATTATGATAACATTCAAAACTCTCCATAAAACCGTAATGCCCTGAAACAGATCCTCTAAAAAAAAAAACCTAAAAAAATTCCAGCTACACGGAAGCTCACCACCACATATAGAGATCCTTCAGCAAAGTCCCTGGAAAACACAAGGCAACGTGTGGTGACCTGGAGTCCCAGGGAACTGAAGGCAAGGTGGGGAACAAGCAGACAGGAAACAGCTTGGAGAGCTTCTCACTCCAACCACCACAGTCAGTGCAGCTTCCCTCCAATTTCACATCCAGTGTGTCTCTTCTAAGATCAACAACAGAACAAATACTTACCCCAAGATTTCTTGGTATAGACACAGACCCACCTGGAGGAACTGGAATCCAAGGGCAGATCTCAAAGCCACCTTTGGTCTTGCCGCTCTCTGCACATTTTCTTCTTCCAGGGAGATGCAGGTCCCACTCCACACAGACAAGAAAGTGCCTTTCAATTCAATGCAAAACACGCCTGAAAAGAGCAGAATACCAGGACCCAGCAGCAACTTCAATTGCTTTTTCTAGTCTGAGTTATTTTCATGCCACTTGTCTTTACAAGGACTTGTCTAACAAGGTTATTTTCATCTTAAAAAACACTTTATAAGGTTGAGTTCCATAACATCAGGCCCCCCTTTTGATTACTCCTAACTCTGAGTTCTCTAATGCTGCAATGGCCATGACCCTTTGGGCACACAGACCCTCCCAGACTGTCCCAAGCCTTCACATCCCACCTGCTGTTTGATGCATATCGGACCAGTGTGCTGTCCATTCAGAAACACCAACAGACCAACTGCAGTGAGCCCCATGGCCTGTTGTGCCAGCTCAGCACATGGCATGGGAAGGGTCACTGAATTTTGTGTGAAGCCTGAACATCCCCAGTCTGGCTTTCCCATTAAGTATTTCACTCTCTGAAGCAAAATACTCTGTTACTGAGAGCTAACAAAAAACTCCACTAACTCACCAAGGACCAATGTCTCTGTGCCAGAGGAAGAACATTCCATCCTGACCTTGACCCCCAGAAGGTTTTCTGTAATGACATGAAGCATTTGCACAGTTCATAAGGTCCACACCCCTAAAGCACTGCCTTGGGAACACAAAGCTCCACACATGCATTTTACACTCCAACTCCTACTCCCAACACCTTTAAAGACTGCTAAAAACAGAAAAAAATAACATGGTGACAGCACAGCATTAGATCAGGGACAACAGAAGACCCACCAAATAACACTGAGTATGGACTCACCATTCCCATCACTCCTCACCATCCTCATTTCTCACAGAGTCTCAGGTCTGTTTCAAGGACTCCCAGCAGGAAATTAATGGCTCTTCCCAGAAACAAAACCACAAGGTGATGTTTGCCACCTGAAAACAGGAAGAACAACCAAGCACAGCTACTGACAGAAGAAACAAACTGGGTTATGGTGATCACACACCTTGAACTGCAAAGGCTTCAGTTCTCCCCTGCCATCCCACAGCAGCTCTGCCCTGGCACTGCCCATCTGCTCCAAACTACTTGTAACAGTTTGTCTTGGATACACGTCTGGAATAAAACTAATAACATCTTAAAATACCAAACCCAGCATTTGTTGCAATACCAACGAGCAAAAGAGAACTAAAGTGGAATACTTAACACTGAATACTAAAGAGAATAAAAAGAACACTTAGGACTTAACTAAAGGATACAAAAGGACACAGTACAGCTGAAACACAGCTGATACTGCAGCAGTTGCTCCCTACCCCTGATGCTCCCTGGAGCAGACAGGCCACGACTCCCAGGATGCAGCAGCTGCACGGCCCCCATGCTGAGCGGGCGTCCCCGCGGAGCCAACACGGGCTCGGGGGCAGGATGGGGGTGGCTCAGCTGCCCCACTCTGGGCTCCCTGTTTCTCAGCCACCCATTACACTGCGCAGGGCCAGGGCGCAGCATAAGGGGATGCCTGGGGGGCAGCCAAACACCGCCTGGTCATTACAGAAGGGGCAACAGTCTGCGCAGGGCACCTGGTGGGGAGTGCTCGTACCACCCCTGCCCACGTGATCTTCCTCCTCCCATCATCAGCTTCCTCATCCCCCTGTACTGACCTTCCCTATTGTGTTCCCAGGGGATTTGTATCTCTCTTAAGGTGAGCAGCCACGTCAGAGACCAATGGGGCTTTGAAACGGAAGAACATTTAGTGTCTTACAGTTACCTTGTACACTACCCTGCCTGGTTTCCCAGCTTGTACTTTCTCACCCTTCTATGCCCCATTGATCATCTGATTTAAAATCACCCTCCTTACACTCCCCCATGGTCTGAACTCCCGCTGTTCAGAGCTGCCCCTCCCCTGCTCCCACAGCAACACCAACCCCTCAGCAGGTGGCACAGGCACAGCAGGGGCACACCGAGGCCCCAGGGCTGGCAGCACAGCCCAGGATGTGCCAGGGATGCACTTTCTCAGGGAGGATCCACTGCAAATTCAGCTAATTACAGTCACCTGGACACAATTAACAATCCACACGTTCCAATTCATCACCTGTGTCTTCTGAGTATGCTCCGCTGGGTTTTTACAGGAAAAAAACCACGTTTTAAACAAAAAAACTTAATTATTTGAATTAGCAATAAGGACTGAAAGAGTCAAATCAGAATTATTTAACTCGTGGTGCAAGGCATAATTTCTAAAGGAATATTGCAACAACAACATTAAGAGCAGCAAACTAGTTACCAAGTAGCAATTGCTATTCACACAGATCAAAAACCACAGAAAAATATTTCTCTCAGCCACAAAGAGTCATGGTAAGATATTTCTACCATCAGTGTCCCTACAAAATAGTCACTACTATAAACAGAAAAACTTAACTGAAATAAAAAACCCTTATAATACTTTCTTACAAACTTACTTTTGCAAACATTTAGATTTGCACAGTTTTTTTAAACTTAAGTTCTGCTTCCTGTTGTACTCCCAGCCCTAAAGAACAGCTTGGGTATTGCCAAACAGTCAGCTGTAATCAGTTTATTAACTGTTTAATAAAGTTACTACTGCAAAGAAACAGACCAATAGTCAGAAAAATTACAGCAGAAAAACCTCTATTGCTCCCTGTCCCTGCCCAATACACCCCAATTCCTCTAAAGGAGTAAGACTCCCCCCTTTACCTTTAGAAAGTCAAGGCAGTATGTTTATCATGTACAAAGAACTATCCCTAAGGATTCACCTTTCCCAGCAGTCAGTGCAACTCCCTGCAATGCCCTGTGCTCCAAAGGTGATGTGTGGAAAGACTGGAGGTGTTGCTGGTGCAGGCGCTGCTCAGCCAGGACCCTCATTTTGCCTCTTCCCAGCTCTTGTGTCCCTTCCCTTGGATTTTCCCAGAAGCCATGGGGTGCCACGGACAGCAGAGAGGACCAGTGCCTTCCTTAGGGCCAGAATATCTGGAGTGAAATGCAGAGAAAAGGAGTATATAAATAGAAAGAGAATTTTTGTGGTGCTGTTGTTGCAAATCCTGAGTTTCTAACACAACAGGAGGGGGTGCGGTGAGAGGTGGGGACTGAGGAGTGACAGATATCGGGGTGGGGTTTGGGAGGGGCCATGGCTATAAAAGGAGTGGGTGGGAGGAGGGAATGGGGTGGGTCAATGGCTATAAATGGTGTGGGTGGGAATTGGGGANGGGCAGGGGTGGGCCCTGAGATGTGGCATTGGGATGGGTGGGATCTGGGGCGGGGCCACTGCTAAAAATGGAGTGGGTGGGGTAAAGGGATGGAGATATAAAGGCAGAGAGCTGGCTTTGGGGGTTTGGAACAGGGATCGAGTCCTGCCAATTTGGGCTCATAAGCACAAAGCAGTGCTGTGTTTTGGGGGCCCAAAATCAGGCTCAGAGCTTAAAAACAGAGAACAAAAATCCTGTATTTTGGTGTCCTGAAACCAGGCTCGTGTGGGAATTTCTTGGGCTCAGACACAGCAACTGAGTCCTGGGTTTTGGAGCCTTGAGGCACAGACAAGGTCCTGTGTGTTTGGGCTGACCAGCAGTGACCAAGTGCTGCATTTTGGGGGCTCAAACCAAACAATGACTGCTGTGATTTGGGGCCCTGATAAGAGGGTCACTCAGGTTTAGGGTTCACAGAGAGCAAGTGCTGCATTTCGGGGTTTTGAGGCAGAGCCTGAGTGCTTTGTGTTTGGGCCCAGAGCTTAAAACCAGAGCTTAAGTCCTGCAATTATAGAGTCTCAAAGGCCAGTACGGCCACTTTCGGGGCTCCTAAACAGTGACCAAGTGTGCAGTGCAGTGTTTGGGCTGAAGGAAGGGACAGATGCTGCACTTTGGGGGCTCAAATCCAGGCTTAGTTGCCCAAGATGAGAGCTTCGAAGCAGCGCGGGCATCGGGCGGGGGCGGTGCCGTGGGGCTGCGGTACCGGCCGTGCCCACCGGAGGGCGCCGCCGCCCTGCCCGGGCAGGGCGCGGGCTCTGTCGGAGCCCCAAATCGCGAATGGGTTTACGATCAAAGTGTTCTTAACCTGCCTCGTTTGGCACTCCCGAAAGAGGATTGGGGTGTCCCTTTCTCTGCCCTAAGGCTGCCCATCTCGGGCTGGTTCTAAACGTGCCAGCAAGGCGGGACTTTGAGCCGCCCCGAGAAACACAGGACTTTGCCTCAATTTCTGAGCCCCGCAAAATGCCCCATTTAGTGGTTTCAGAACTCTGAAGCTCCCAAAGGAGCCTGGTGCTCCCCAAAACACGGCGCTCGCGTTGTGTTTGTCAGGCACTGACATGCAGGACCCTCTCTGAGCCACAGGCTGTGCCTGGTGCATTCCCACCCTTTGTTTTTCAGACACTTTGATGATCGCTTGGGCTGTGAGGTACAGGATATACCTCGCACACACTTAAAAATATGCCTTAAAATCAAGCAATCACACTTGTCAGCTAAAAGGAGATAAAAATACTGACAAAATGCCATGGATTTGAGGGTAAAGTCCCCATGGTTCAAAGTAGGTAATTAATTATGAATTAACTCAACTCACCCCTCATGTGCCTGCAGCAAGCTCAGAGGGAATTTCCCGTGATTCAGTCAACAATACACTTTGCAAATGGTTATTTTTCCAAAGACTGACACGGGTAACTGGGGATACCAGTCACATTTGGGCTTTTACCCGCACTCGAGCCACTGCAGTCCTATATACTCTTTTAATACATGCTGATGGGGTCAAGGGGGCTGGGTGGGATTTTCCTGCCTGCTACAGTTTTGTCAAATGGGATGGAAACACCCCAGCAAAGGCTGGAGCTTCACACCTGGGCTGAGCATGAGCATTCCCTTCCTTTGGCTGTTTGCCCTTAGGTTTCAGGGAGTTTTTGACCTATATCCAACAGTGATGCTGATGCATCCACGGTGCACCCCTCCAGGAGATAAAGAGGAGGACAGAGCCCACCAGGGATACCCCAGCACCCAGAAGTGCCCCAAGCACTGATCTGTCCTGCCTTGCTCTGCTGCTCCCTGCACAGCCCCCGTGTCAGGGATGGTAGAGGAGGAGCCTGGCCACTGCCAGCCTTCCCCCAAACCACATGCAGGGACAGTGACACCTCTGGAGACAGGCACCACAGAGCAAAAGGCAGAGACTCACCAGCATCATCATATTTATTTCCTACTCCACAGCATACTGTGACAACTTTGCAGGCACGCTCTCCAAGTACCCATCTGGCACTAAGGCACTTTTTAAAACATACGAAACATTTTTCCCAGCTGCAGCTGCCACCCTGGTGGTGCCTGTGCCCACAGCCTCAGCGCAGTGTCACCAGCTCTTCAGCAGAAGTGGGGTGGATGGCGACAGTGTTGTCCAGGTCGGCCTTGGTGGCCCCCATTTTGATGGCCACGGCAAAGCCCTGCAGGATTTCATCACACCCCATCCCTTGCATGTGCAATCCCACCACCTTTGGGGAAGAAGTGAGAGGCCAGGTGGGACCCAACACCATTAAAAATCCAGGCTTGAACTTTGATCCCAGCCCAAGGCCCGGGATGAGCAGGCCAGAGCTGACCACATGGGGTAAGAGGACAGCCAGCTGTGGTCTGCACCACCCCCTGGCTGACCCCTCTGGTCCCCTCCACTCACCTTCTCCTCCTTGCCAACACACACTAGTTTCATGACACACTTCACCTTCCTCTGGGTGACAGCATGGTACAAGGGGTTGAAAGATGTGCTGTAGATCTTCACGTTCTCCCTCCCATGTGCAGCCACAGCTTCCTCTGCAGCAGAAGGCACAGCATGTGGACTGAGGGGATGCACCATCCACACCAAGCATTTCCAAACAGGAACTCAAAGCCCATTTTTTAAAGCTCAGAGCACTTGCAGAAGATCAAACATACCCCTTGAGCATCAGAGCAGCAGCAGTGAGCCACAGTGCCCTCAGCCCCTTCAACACCCCCCTCCATGCCCTGCCTGTCCCCACCTTCGGTGAGTCCCACAGTGCCAATGGGCGGGTGGCTGAAGACAACGGTGGGGATGTTGGTGTAGTCCAGCTTGGAATCCTGCTTGCCCTCGAAGAGCCTGTGGGCCAGCTTCCTGCCAGCTGCAATGGCCACTGCAGGGAGGGGCAGGGAGCCTGAGCCACAGCCTGGCACTGAGAGGCTGTGCAGGGGAGGGGGCATGGCCACAGTACCTGGGGTGAGGAGGGCTTTCCCACACACATCCCCGATGGCATAGACCCCTCTCCGGGTGGTGTTCTGGTACTCGTCCACCACCACGTGGCCCTTGGCATCCACCTGCACGCCCTGCCATGGGAAACAGCAGCCATGTTGGCATGCATTCCAGGAGGGATGGGACAGGCCATGTCCATGGGGGGACCTGTGCCAGTGGGGGTCAGGGGCAAGTGGTGGGAACACCATCCTGTGACAGAAGGGATGTGCTGCCACCTCACCACTTGGTCCAGGCACAGCTGCTCGGTGTTGGGCTCCCGCCCCACAGCCCACAGCAGGCAGTCCACATCCCGGATCACTCCCTGTGTCGGCTTGTGGCCGGGCACCGAGGAGGTCACCGTCACATCCAGCAGCCCATGAGGGGACTTAGTGACAGTCTTGACCTGTGGGGAATAGCAGGAGCTGCAGGGCAAGAAGGTGCTGATGGGTTTTGCTTTGCAGGTGTGCCACAGAGCCAGGGATGTCACCAGAACAGTGGCTCAACCAGCAGCACCCAAAACGGCAGCTTTCCCTCAGCCCTGCCCCTCCAGGAGGGATGGGGCAAGCTGCAGGTCTGCTCTGCACATTTGTACCTGTGTGTGCTTCCAGACATCCACCCCACTGTTCTCTAGCTCCTGGGTGCAGTTTGAGCTGATCATGGAGTCGAAGGTCCGCAGGACCTGGGCAGGGAACCCCCAGCCCTGTCAGATGAGGGTTTCCAGGCAAAGGCACTGCCTGGCAGATCCTCCGCCAGCACATCCCTGCTCCTGGGACCAGAGAGGTTTGGGGCACTTCTGCTTAAACCTCTCTGTTTGTTTTCCCATTATTTTCTTTTCCTTTTATCCTCTTTTCGAGTCGTGACTTGAAATAAAGCTTAAGAGAACGGGTGCAGTGGCACGCACGGCTATAGAAATGCCGAGCACACAGGCTGGTGCTGCCAAAACATGCTCCCCCCTGCCCCTCCTTACACCCATCAGCCCAATGCCAACACCCTCTGCATCCTCATTC
The DNA here is from genome assembly GCA_013396695.1 of Sakesphorus luctuosus. NCBI lineage: Eukaryota > Metazoa > Chordata > Aves > Passeriformes > Thamnophilidae > Sakesphorus > Sakesphorus luctuosus. Next base: position 110,220 of record VWZD01010871.1, on the reverse strand, counting down.
CTGTGCCAGCTCAGACCCTTCTTTACGAGGAGCTGACAGGCAGAAATCCCCAGAGGCTGGTATGTGACTTCCAGGCAGGAAGCACACCTGGGGACAGACGGTGGCACTACCTTGTCCTGGCGGATCAGCAGGGATGACTTGGAGCCCAGAGTGGAAAGGATGCCTGCGATTTCCACCGCGATGTAGCCGGCCCCGACGATAACGCTGCGCCTGCGGAGAAGCGACGATGCCGTGTCCAGGCACGTGGAGCCAGATCCAATGGATACAGGGGGTGAGCCCCACTTTACCTGGGAAGCTCCTCCAGGTCGAAGAAGCCATCACTGGTCATCCCCAGGCTGGCACCTGCAAAGCAGAGCCCCTTTCACACCCCTTACCTGTCCCACTTCATCTCCCCAAGCCCTCTTAGGTCTGGCAGACCTCTCTCCTGGGGAATTTCAGCAGGCTCACCGGGAATTTCCCTGTCGGAAGGGACAGCCGGGCGCCCGCCCGTGGCTATAAGGATGTGAGGGGCCGTGTACTTTTTGCCATCCACTTCAATGGTTGGCTCAGGATCAGCGGTGAACTTGCCATAGCCCCGAATGATGTCAATCTGAGCCTTAGAGGGGGGTAACAGTTACGGGATTAACAGCAGGATGGGGTGCAAGAGACAGCTAATGGAGCCAGGGCTCCCACAGCTGGAGAAGAGGATACACGTTAAGGCTGGGAAAGTGGCCAAAAATCCACCAGAGCCTACTTTCCCACTAGGCCCACGGCATAAACACATCCCAGGCTCACCTTCTTTACATTGTTCTCGTAGATGTCGTTGAGCCGCCGCACGTACGCGTCACGCTTCTCCTTTATGGTTCTGGAACAGAGCAGGGAATACCATCACTGCCAGCAAATGAACCTCCAGAGCTCAGGGAAAACAACGTGGCACTTAGTTCCATGGTCTAGTTCACAAGGTGGTGATCTGTCAAGGGTTGGACTCGATAGTCTCAGAGGTCTTATCCAACCTAAATGATTCTGTGAACTCCATCCCTTTGGTACATGGCATCCATGTCACAAAATGAAACAGCCCCTGTGATCCCTTCCCCACCAATGTGAGGTTTTTGTGCCTGCCTTCTCTGCATTTGTCTTTTCTGGACTCTTCCCACAGCCACTGTGCTACCCTTCTTTTCTTAAACACAGCCATGTAACCAGCTCTGCATCCACCCACTGGAAGCCTCAAAGCAGGCAGGGACCCCTTGGAGGTGGGCAACAAGCCACGGGGCCACAGTGCTGACCTGTGGCTGCTCCCCGTGGGATACTCACTGTGAGATGCTCATTTCCAACCAGCTCTTTCCATTCTTACCTCCAGCTGAACTTGACACCGGCTGTTTCGAAGCCATAGTCAGCGTGATCATGGATAAACTCGGCGTGGACAGCCGTGTTCCACATCACCTGCTCACACAAAATACAAGTTGGCTCGGGAAGACCAGTTGGATTTTGGGAAAACCCCCTCCACACTTCCCCATGCCTCACACCTGCCCGGAGCAGCCCATGGGATCCAAAGCCCTGCTACCTCCCCACTCCTTCCTCCCCACAGCCTGTGCCAGCACCTCCCTGCAATTTGGCAGCTATCCAAACCAGACCCAACCCAGGCCACCAGAGGTGCCACCAGAGGTGCCACCAGAGGCGCCACCAGAGGCAGTGGCAAAACATCCTTACCTTCTTTGGCACACACCCAACATTGACCTGGGGGGGAATAAGAGCAAGTCTCAGTGTTAAGGCTCAGTTTTCCAAAGGCAGCTCTCAGGAGAGCATCCCACAGCAGGCTGGTGCTGCATCTCAGCTCTCTGCCCGGGAAAATAAAGGTGGGGTTACAGATTCCTGGTAAAAGAGGAGTGGAACGGCTGGGCGGCTCAAGGTCTTGTGGTTTGAGTTTTCCTTCACTTCCTTGAAAGAGAATATAGAAGGTGGAGCCTTCAAACACAAGGGTTTTTTCCACTGATCATTTAAAAGCGATTTACTAGGAGAAAGACCTTTGCCATCCCCTTCCTGTATTTCTGATCCTATATGACAATTTTTCCAGCAAGAACACACTTAAGGAATAAAACTAGAGCCTGTCCTTGTTAGAGGAACAAGTTTGTTTTTCAGCTTGTTACCGGCTCGCCGTGCACACAAGCTCTGCTTTGCCTCCTTGCACTTCTGCTGCACAGACCCAGGATCCATCAGCAGCCCGTCAGCGGCTTGGAAACAGCTTGGAAACGGCCGGGAAGAAGCAGCGGGGAGAGGGGGATTGGGATCCGTCCTCCCCCAGCGTGACAAGGCGGGTCCTTGCGCAACGCTGCGAACCCGGGAGGGCGATTCCTGCCCGCGGGCTCCCGGCACCCTCGGGGGCACCGCGACCACCCCCGGAGGCATCGGGGCCAGCGTGGGGGACCCCGAGCCGCGACACCCACTTCCTGCTGTCCCCATCCCCACGGCGGGTCCCCCCCCAAGGCACTCA
>VWZD01010871.1:73949-107667 GCA_013396695.1 Sakesphorus luctuosus | reverse complement strand
AACCCCCGCCCAGCACCAGCAGCTCGTAGGCAGCCGCCGCCATCGCTCCGCGCTCGGTCTGACCCCGCTGCTCCGCCCCGCCTTGGGGCCGCCCCCGCCCCCGCCCCGCCCGGTCCCGCCCCGGCCTCGCACGACACCACGGGCTGGGGCTGACAACGGCGAGTTTATTGGTTCGGGTACAGCCAGGAGGATCTGCAAGCACTTCCAGGACAAATATACAGAGGGGGAGTGGAGAGGGGGAAATGACAAAAAAGGCAGACAAAATAATCCCAACAAAAAAAAAAGAAAAAAAAAAGGCAGGATAAGCACAGAATGGGAATAGAGCTAAAAAGGGAACGCTTTTATTCAGGTTATGACAACGTACTCCCAAGCAGGAATCACTTCCTTTCTCCAGTTAAATTGAGCGGTCTTTCCAATAAAATAAAGAGTGGTGGGGATGGAGTTAGTGTGTATTTCCCTGGAAAACAAACTCTAATTCATGCCAGTTAAACACTAGAACTAAAAATGTACAAAGAAGCGTCAAAGGAGATGAAGTGTTTGTTAGAGTTACCTTTTCCTCTCTGAACAGTCCAGAAGGAAAACAATGACTACAAATACAGCAGGCAAACTGACTTTTCGGGCTGATGGGCACGGGACAGAGTGTTGTAAGGAATTCAGTCTCAGGTTGTGCTAAACGCTCTTCGTCCTTTGTATGGCACATTTTGGTCCATGATGGGCTTTTGAAGTTGAGACGAACCCTGATTTCTTACAGAAACGTGTAAATATTGTTGCTTTTTTTTTTAAATGCCAGGTGTACTTCCTTCTACAAAGGTTGGGAGAGGTTTATAGGAAGTAGTCTGGGGTACGACGGGTAACATGAGGCTCTCCACGACGAGGTGCTGGGTCAAACTGGAGGCTGCAGGGAAGAGAAAGGGATCAAATACCCTCCCTCCAACAAGTCATTTTCCAATGCCACAATAAATACCAGACCTGCTCTCCCGCTGCTGTTGATTTACTCAACCTAGCTGCTTCCACAGAAATGATTCCAGGTCCCAAAACAAGTGTCCCATGGGAGTTAAAACTCAGTTGGTCACATTGCTGCTTACAGTCCATTCCTGCTTTCATGTCACACAGCTGAACACAAGACTTAGACCCTCTCACCCACCTTTACAAAGCTCAGTGCTACAAAAAATTAAATACATAAATCTATTTTTACCCTTTTCATCAAGCTTGGGCAATAGTGGGATTTAGGTGCAGAAGCTCCAACTCTCCACAGGGCCAGAAAAGGAGCTTTTAGGAGCTTAACTCACTACTTATTTTTAGGGTAGAGCAAACTGTTAATTCTGGAGTAGTCTGAGCTGGCTTTTCATGGAGAATCCCTTTGGAAAGGATCAGACATTCCTCACAGACCTGTTAGGAAGAAAAACCAGCCCAAGCCAGGATACTCACAAGGAATATTTTAAAGTGTCATCTAGTTCCATGATAGCAGCCTGGTTCCCACAGCGGTAACAGTAATTGGGGGCACTGAAAATGGTAACCACATTCCGGTCGTGGCACCAGTTATAACCCTGCCAGGGAGAGAGAGGAAAAGAAAACATCTCTGTTAAACCTCAGCCTGCCTAAAGTTCCTCTTCAGGCCTGAAATGCTCCAAGGCACTTGTGAAACTGGAGATTTCCTTAAGTATTTCCAACTGACTTAGTTTCATTTCAAAACATGTGCTCTACTGCAAGCAGCAGCAGTAGGTACGTGGTAAAACCAACTTCAAGCACTCCACAGATTATCCATTCCTCACTCATGTGTTGTATCAGTTTTATGTACAAATTGTGGATTGTACAACAAAAAACACCTTGAGATTTTTAAGGATGCCTTCAGCTTTCATTTACCACAAATGACAATTTGCCTGCTGGATGTGGGTGACTTCAGACATTTACCTGCACCAGATTTTAAAAATACACCTACTCCACTGACCCACCTGGCAGTTTTCCAGCAAGACATCCAAGAACAGCCTGTCAACAGCAAAAATGGCTTAATCCCTGTCACATCTGACCACTGAGTATTACTGTTGGATGCAGCAGCAGTCCAAGTAGAGCTGTCAGCATGAAAAGAGATTATTCCTGCCACAAACAGTGTGTGACAGGGTCCCTTTGGCAATTTACTTGCAGGTGGAAATTTACTTGGAAAGGGCAGGACATCCCCTTATTTACACTGCAGGTCAGAACACATAATTTTATGTTGCTTGTTGTTTTCACATGATTAAAGCCTCTCTCTGGTCCTTACCCATGTAAGATTTAGGTGTCAACAAACCCAGCAGTGGAAGGTGTCAGGGAGGTGACACCACCTGGCCCCTGTTTGGTTAGCCCTGGCTAGCAGAGTGCTTGCCCTACCTCCATGACCAGCTGGTGAGCGCGGGAGACCAGTGTGAGCCCATTGGCATGGTTAAATGTTTCGGAGATATCCTGCCCAAAGGTGTAGCCAGCACCACGTGGAGATATTCCCCAGCCGCCGCGGTCATCCGGATCCGACCACAACAGATCACACATCGGGCCCTTGGGAAAGAGTCACTGTTGTTAGCTTGCTGCCAAGATGGTTAAATGTGTTTGATTCACACTAACAAGACTGCCAGCACACTGAGTTTATTCAATACACATTCACATGAGCCCCAAACACTCCACCACAACTTCCAGCTGCGCTGGGAGCTCCAAAGGTGGTTTTTCAGTTCTGGTTTCAGGCCCCCATAAAGTGATGAAAAAGGAAGAAACACCACCAAAGGAGGAACTGGCTAGGGAGGAAGGATGGGGACACAATGTGGCTTCACAGTGTGGCTGTCCGTTCACAACCACGGCTGCGATGAGGCTGAAGGTGGGAAACACCTTCCCCTGCCAAATACTGCCCTTTGAGTCAGCTAGTCCAAAAACCCCATGATTCTGCGGGAAACAGCTGTGAACCCCCCCCCCCAGCTCTCTTTTGTAGGCTGCTGTAATCAAAGCAGACTGACTTGGGTGTGCTTTGCCCAAATGCCCATCTGCTCTGGCTTTTGGGAAGGCCATAATCCATGTGCAACCACGTTTAAATAGATTTCAACCTGAGGATACATTTGCATTATTTAAGTGCTTGAGACATTTCCTTCCGTATTACCTCGTGTGGAACTTCCTGCAGGCGATCCAGAGCCCTGATATGATCCAGTGTATCTATGGATGGAGAGAGGCCACCGTGGAGGCAGAATATCTGTTCCAGGAAAAAACCACAGCAATCCATTCAGTGCATATTGATAAGAATGATTTCCAAAACAGCTGCTTTGAGGTCTGTTCGCAGTTACAGCTCTCAGATCACGACTTTAAGGAGCTTGTTTGGGGGCAGCTCACGTGGCTGTTGGACAATCCAGCCTGCAGAACTCCAGGGAACAGAGTGTTTTCCTTATCCAAGGCTTACCTGGCCATCTACTAGAGCTGTGAGTGGGAGATAATCAAAGAGGTCTGTGAAGTACTTCCAGACGTTGGCGTTGCCGTACTTGCGCAGGCACTCGTCGTAGAAGCCGTAGACTTGTGTGATTTGCCTGCTCTCGTGGTTGCCCCTCAGGATCGTGATGCGTTCCGGGTAGCGCACCTGGGGACGAAGGAAATGCTTCCTTAGCACAGAACTGCACCAGGGGCATGGAAAGAAACAGAAATGGAATCCTGCCAACAGCAGCCAAGCGCTCAGCTCTGCACTCAGCACGTGTCCATGGATGCCTATCAAGTTACATCCTTTGAGCTCAAGTCAATTCCACAGTCTCTGGAGCGTATCATTCCAGAGAAAATCATTCCAAACTCCCCAAAAACATGGAGTTTTGCCCCGAATCTATCAAGCCATACCTTCAACGCTACTAGGAGGGTCACTGTCTCCACGGAGTAATAGCCTCTGTCCACGTAGTCTCCCATGAACAGGTAGTTTGTGTCTGGGGATTTCCCGCCGATCCGGAAGAGCTCCATGAGGTCGTGGAACTGCCCGTGGACATCCCCGCAGACGGTGACGGGGCATCGTACCTCTTGCACGTTGGATTCCTTTGTCAGGATTTCTTTAGCCTGGCAAGAAACACACATTTAGGACAAAAAGGTAGGAAACTCTCCCAAAAGCAGGTGCAGATGTTATCCCACTGCATTCCCACTGGAAAACCGGATTCATCCACATGGCTCAAGCTGACCAGTGGAAAAACAGTTCTGTGGAGGAGGACAGACAAGATGTGTTTCACAAATCCCCGTGCACAAAGACAAGCAGCTTTGCTATGGCAAGGCCGGATTCCCTCGCCCAGGGCACTTTTTCCCTGCTGGAATTCCAATCCTTTTCTAAGCACAACAGTTTGGCAATCTCTAAAAGCAAGTGACATACAACTAGAAGGGCAAAGTCAGAAGCAACTGAAAAACATGGAGTCCTGATCAGCTTCCCTGGCAATGCCCAGCTGGCAACTAAACAGCCACAGATGGAGGGATGGCATCCCTGGATTTAGTCATCTCTTCCTCCACACCCAGCAGTTCCTCTGCTAATTACAGCCATGTAATGCAGCCTATCTGCACCACCTTATTATCCTTATCAAATACCAGGTTTGTTGTGCTGCCTCCAGCTCCCCGACCGATGCCAATCAGCGCTCCAGGCACATCGGAGGCACAGGGAACACCCACGGGTTGGCTTGGCCTGATCCCAACAAAAGGGATGGAAGATCACCAGCGCTGAGCAGTCACCAGCAGGTGACAATCTGGGTATTCCCTGCCACATCAGGATGAGGCAGCTGCCGCCTGCTGCTGCCAGGAAGGAGCTGCTTCCCAAGGATACCTTCAGCAGGTCCCCCAAGGATGACAGAGTTCCCATTCCAACGTTTGCTCCCTTGCCTCTTCCAGGGAAAGCATGTATTTGGAAGGAATAACTAAACCCCAAACAGTTTGGACAGCCTGGACAGCATCCAGCATGCCCCTTACATGGAACATAACCCAAGGGATGTGACCTTGATCCTTGAAGTCACATCCTGCAAGTGGACTCGATGGTGTGGGGTCTGCCTTGCACTTCTGACCCACCTGGAAACTGCTGAATGTGTTGCAATGGAGTGCAATAGTAGCACTCAGATTCTGCTCACACATCTCTAAAAGCATTTATGGTGCCTTTGGAGAGCTTCCACCCTCGGGGAGAGACAAATATAAACCCACAAAGCAGCTGCTCCGTGTGTTCCGACTGCAGCACAGAGCAACAGGCTGGCGTTTGGTCTGAAGCCGGGGCTCAGCAGAGCTCCCTTTCCACAGCAACAGGGCAAATATCCTCCCCTTAAATCCATCCCAGGTCCTGAAATTTCGGTACTAGGAGGATCCAGAAGTTTCCCCTCATGAGAAGGGAGGAGCTGGCAGCTGATGAGCAGCAGCTCCTTACGCTGCCAACCAGCTGTTCCCATGCGGCCCATTTTAGCTCACCCTGTGGACACACATCCGTGCACGTGGACAGAGCCAGCCTGGCATTTTAACTCTGCAGAGCTGGGTTAAGGCAGGCTCAGGAGCCCAAGTTTGCCCTCATGTGAGTATTTTCAGGACCTACAGAATCTTCAGCATGGATAAAAACACCCTAGAAAAGCAGTAACTAACCCCTGCATTTGCCTGCACTGTGTGGAGTGAGCACTGAAATGAAATGACTTAAAATAACAAACAGCACCACTAAAAAACAAGAATAAAAACTCCTCTGATTCAGGGAAGGCTGCCTGGCATCGTCATCACTTACTTACTTCAGAAGGCTGATAAATAACTATGATAAATAACGATGACTTAAAGGCAAATTTTAGCTACCTTTGCTGTAGAAAGCAGTGACTAATGTTATCAGCTTCCTGAGCATCTCTGTCCCACTTGTTCTGGATGAAAACCATATCCAGGTCAGGATGAAAAGAAGCAGCTTTCAGGTGTTTTTATTAAATAAACCTCATTTTTATTAAATAAGCCTAAACAACAGTTGCCATGTCTGTGCTCAAAGTGACTTTGAAGAGCAGACTCTGGGCTGGCTGTGAGCTTGCCCATCATCCCAACTCCTGGTGTGATTTGTGTACAAGATCCTTGGAGAGCAGAGATGGAGAGATGAAACATTGCTGGCCATGACTCAACACAACACTGGGAACTTCATGCAACCAGATTGTGGCCCTTCTCACACCTCCAAAGAACAAGGGTAAGAAAGAGAAGCTACAAGAAGAGGGGTGGGTATGGATGCCTGCTTGTTTAATTCAGTAGAAAGACTTTTCCTTCCCTTCTTTCATACGCCATTTCAATATTTTAGTGAAAAACCCTTTTCCCTGGATTAAGCAGGACAGCTCTCAACTCCCCCACCTGCATCCCTAGCCATGTCCAATCCTTCCCTCAGTACTGTCTATTATGCCAGTAATTAAAAATACAGATAATCCACATGGTAACTGGGATTTTGCTTCTTTTTCCTCCACCTCATTTTGATTTTTTTGGTTTAGTACTGAGCTCTTCCACGAATTTACCCCAACAGGTACTACTTGGGTGCTTGGCCTCTCTGGAATCAGCCCCAAAAAAGGGAATGCTAAAAAGTGACAGAAGGGTTTCTCCAAAGATTATTTCAAGGAAACCAACTAAACCAGCTCTGTGGCAGGGCTGCACATGCAAAGGTTTCTGTAAGCTCCTCTCCCAGGTGACACAACCATTCCCCAAAACTTAAACAGGCCAAGTCAGAGCACAGCACAGCATTTCCTTCATGTCCAGGTGCTTTCCATGGGTTTCCAGCACCCTGGAAGAACGAGGTGACAGATGACACACCCATCTGTCACTTGGAGGACAAACACCCTCCCCACTGTTTCCTGTGTGCACAGACACGAGGCTGCTGGAATTGTCCTCCAGCTTCCCAAAACAGCAGCCACAGCTCCCCCAGAACTGATGGAGCTCCCAATGTGGGATTAAAAAAGGGGAAGGAGGGAAGAAAACAGAGGCTGAGTAGGGTGAGGTTGGAGTCAGGATCTGCCAAGGCAAATCTTCCCTTGGTCACAGTCTGCAATGTGGAGGGAATGTTCCCACAGAGCTATTGGACTGGTCAGATAAAACCCAACACCAGTCTAAGGATCTTTCTCCTGACTGAAAAAAAACCCTTTTCCAAACTCCATTAAACCAATCCAAGCAGGCATTTGCCAAGGGCTGCCCAAACCACAGTCGGGAATTGCAGGTGGGCTCCTTTATCCAACCATTCCCCTTTCTATTTTGGTCCCCCTCAGCGGGCTCTGACCCTGTTCAGGTCTCACCTCTGACCCGCTCTGCCTCCCTACATCCCACCCTGGATGGCACAGGGCACCTCGGAGAGCTTCCTCACTGACCTAGCCATGAGATTTCCACACGGGGCTATGACAGGACGTGTAGGATATCGGGATGACACACACCCCACTGGCATCATCCCTGTCTCCCAGTGCCCGATATCCCACTGGCACTATTCCTCTCTCCCTGTGCCCGCAATCCCTCAGCCACCATCCCTGTTTCCCAGTGCCCGATATCCCACTGGCACCATCCCTGTCTCCCACTGCCCGATATCCCACTGGCACTATCCCTGCATCCCAGTGCCCGATATTCCCCAGGCACCATCCCTGTCTCCCAGTGCCCGATATCCCACTGGCACTATCCCTGCATCCCAGTGCCCGATATTCCCCAGGCACCATCCCTCTCTCCCAGTGCCCGATATCCCACTGGCACTATCCCTGCATCCCAGTGCCCGATATCCCCCAGGCACCATCCCTCTCTCCCAGTGCCCGATATCCCACTGGCACTATCCCTGTTTCCCAGTGCCCGATATCCCACTGGCACCATCCCTGTTTCCCAGTGCCCGATATCCCACTGGCACCATCCCTGTTTCCCAGTGCCCGATATCCCACTGGCACCATCCCTGTTTCCCAGTGCCCGATATCCCACTGGCACCATCCCTGTTTCCCAGTGCCCGATATCCCACTGGCACCATCCCTGTTTCCCAGTGCCCGATATCCCACTGGCACCATCCCTGTTTCCCAGTGCCCGATATCCCACTGGCACCATCCCTGTTNCCCCCGCCTGCCGCCGCTGCTGCTGCGCACTTCCGGCCACGCCCACGACGCGTGCGCCGAGCGCGCGCTTCCGGCGCGCCGCGGCCCCAACTCAGAGCCACGCCCCCAAACTCAGAGCCGCGCCCCCGACAGCCCCGAGACCGCGCCCCTCATGGTCACGCCCACCCTCTGACCACGCCCATCTCTGCCACGCCCCTCCCGCGCTGTCCTAAGGAAAAATTAGTAAAATGCCCTATTCTGTCTAAGGAAAAAGGGTAAAATCACAAACTTCCCTCGGTGTCAAGTCCCAGTTGTTCACCCGGGAATGTTGAATCACAGAATCATGGAATGAACTCATCAAGTCCAACCCTCGATCCAACCCCACTGTGATTACCAGACCATGGCACTCAGTGCCACACCCAGTCTCATCTTAAAACTTCCAGGGATGGGGAATCCACCCCCTCTCTGGGCAGCCCATTCCAATGCCTGAGCACTCTCTCTGTAAGGAATTTCTTCCTAATATCCAACCTAAACCTCCCCTGGCAGAGCCTGAGCCCCTGCCCTCCAGTTCTACATGTATAAAAATCCCTGACTGCCTTTCAGTAAATACGTTGCTGCTTCCCTGCACTGTGTTCCTGTGAAATATCTTGGAGCACACGTGCCATGATGTACCAAGCATAGCACATAAGCAATGGATATAAGCAATAAAAGTGAATATATTTTACAGTCTGGCACTCAGTTAGTTCATCTCACCCTCAGCCCTAAATTGTGACTGACCTGCACAAATTTCTCCCAATGCTCCTTCTTTCTCTTCTGCAGTTTTTCACTTCCTTTACTAGCTCCTCTACACCAAAAGGGAGTGGTAATATCGTGATAACGATGCAATAATTCAGGTTGTGACACTGCCTGGAGCACTGCGTGTCTGTTCCAAACCAAGGACTGGGATTTCAGGAGGTCACTGGTGGGAAACTTTTCTGAGATTTTTGGCAGAATAACATAAATCAAGTTCATTTAGTATATTTTTTCATGTCAGATATTAAAGCTGAGATTTGCTGAGGGCCTGCTCAGGTTGTTCTTCCACCAGGAATGCTGATGGAAGTCCCAATTTCCTTAATCCTGCTGGGTGATGCAGCTGGACTTGTGAACTTCAGCCTGAGGTGAGGGAGAAAATGAAAGGATTCAAAATATTACATTCCCAAAGTGAACTTTCCAACTAAAAACACACTTATACATTCCCATCATTTGCCATTCCAATTCCCAGGAAAGACACCTGCCAGGAACCATCCACACACCTCTGGATGTTTTATTTGCTGCTTTGTTTTCAGATTATTTTTAACCACATTGCCCATGTTTGTGTCACTGCAGCAGAGAGTGGCCCTGGGTGTGGCAGTGGACAATAAACCTTCCCACCCCTACAGCTTCCTGAGCTCCAGCCTCTGCATTTTGGGCTGTACCAGGCTCCCACCCCCCTGTCCAAAAATGGGATTGGCTTGTGGTGCTGGGTTACTTTTCTCTCTTTTTTTGGGATAATTTGCCCAGAGATCTCCCTGGCAACAGCCCCCAAGCCGCGGTGCTTTCCAGCTTTTGGTGTGTGGCTTTTCCACCACCTTCTCTAAAATCTCATAATTTCTGTGCTAGAACCTTCTAAACAGGGAATGTTGGTAAAAGTGGTGTAAAAGGCCATGAAAAAATAAACAAATGCTGGTTGTGTAACATTAAACCCCTCACAGGGTATCTTGCTTTCTTATTTTTGTGATTTTTACCCTGTAACTTGGTCTTTTAGAGTGTGACACAGAACATAAGAGAAATAAAATCAGAAAATAATCAGAAAATAATTACTCATGGCCAGCACCATTGCTGGGGCTTATCCCCTGCTCCCAAAGAGTGCTGGATTCCCAAAGGTACTCCTGTGTGTCAGAGAGGACAAACACCCCGTCCTACAGTGAATAAATAAAATAAATCAGTGAAGTTCTTCCTTCTGCCAGAAGCTGAGGGTGCACAAATCCAGTGGGAGCTGCTCCAGGTGGCCCTCACAGGGCACCTTATCCCCGTGGGGGGTGCCAGGGTACACAAGGATGGGGGTCCCTACCCCACATTTTGGGATGCAGACCCCCCGTTTTTGCTGAGGAGGGAAGGCAGACATACCTGGCAGCACCATCCAGGAAGCCTGGCTTCTTGTTCCCACCATCTTCCCAGAGGATTCAGCTCTGTCCCTCCTCCCCATGCTGGCATCCCTCACCATGGGCAGCACTGCTCATACTGCAAGGAGCAGCAGGAAACACCTACAGAACCTTGATAAACTGGGAAAAAAAAGCTGGAGAGAGGACAGAGGGGATGAAAGAGGCAAAGAGAGGGGGGACAGTGCCAGGAGAAGGGGGATAAATCTCTGAAAATGGACTCTGAGGCCATAACGTGCACAGAGGGGTGACAGCACAAACCTTCGCAGGGATCCCCCTGAAATGTTCCTCTCACCTACAGCTATGTCTTCTTGGGAATATAAAATGTCCTCCTGCAGCAGCCTGCAACAATTTTAATCCCAAAATAGCTTTTTTTAGGGGGAGGGGAAGGAACCTCAAAACCTGCGAGTCTTGCAACAGGTTTTGTTGGCAAACGCAGGCAAATGTGGAAGATTTGCTTACTCCTTTTATTGAACCTGCTGGCTGATTTGATTACTACCCTGGAAACGCATGTGCAAATCAGTTTTGCAGCCGTTTGAGGGCACTGCCTTCCGCCGAGACGTCTCCGGTGACTGATGCCAAGTGCTCGCTAATGCGATGTGCAGGACGGGGCGGCGCTGGCTGCCGACTCCGATGCCCGGAGCTTTCGGCTCCTCGCAGCCATAAATCCCTTCATTCCCAGACGCAAAACGCTGCCGTCGGAAATGCCTCATCTGCAAAACAATGCGTTAGCAACAATTCCAGCTCTTAAATTAAGCAGGGTGAAGCCACGCACTTACCCGGATAGAAGGATCTGATGATGGAAGACAGGGGGGAAAAAGGGCATCAAACTGAAAAGCCCTGGGGATATGAATGGGAGATAACGGAGAGAGAGAGACATTAACAGCCTGAAATGATTCCCCTTCCCAGGCAGATTTCCTTCTCTCCCCCATGGGAAGCATCCAAAGGAGAGCCACAGAGCAGGCACCTCAGAGCAGGGATAAATCCGAGTGTAAGAATTTGAGCAGACAGTTAAGACTACACAAGTAAGCAAATTTATTTGAAGACAGAACAAATATCGTGGCAAACAACAATATGCAAATTCAGTTGAGAACAGGGGTAAATATCAGACTTCGTTTTCAAATTGATATAAAATATAGTCAGATTTTCTTTTGTCCAAAAAGCAGCTCGCATCGGGGCGGGGGGCTTGGGAGGGGATGGCACCGTTCACGCCATCCGAGGTGTGTGTCACCTGCAAACCCTCAGGCTCAGGAGGCCAGCACAGCTGAGTGATACCAGGAGCAAATGGAGGTGTCTTGGAATTCCATTTTTCTGCCTCCATTCTCCTTTAAAAGCCAATTTTTGCCCCAAAGCAAGGGACAGGTTCATCCCCTCCGAGACCCTCAGTGCCCACCTACCTACGTACGGATGGGGCAGTCTCAGGGATCCCGGCTGCTTTTTAAGGTTGGGCATCTTTGAAGGCACCTGCACCTCCTGATCCTCGCTGGCTCCTGATGCATCAACCTCCTGTGGCTGAGCCTGAAAAGCCAGCGAGGGAGCAGCTCACCTCGGACGCCAGAGGAGCGAACAGATGAAATCCCCTCCCGGAGCGAAGGTGCTCGCGCGCTGCTTTCTAGAAAAGCCATCCCAAATAAAAGCAGACATAGAAAACATTAGATTGTCAATGAGGCTTTGAAACAAATTCAAGTTTATCCTTAATTTTTCTGGTGTGTGTGTGTGACTTCATACAAACAGACATAAAGACGTGGTGAACTTCAAGCTCGGGATCGGCATGTGGTCAGTTAGTGTCCGCAGAAGCACCATCGGATACGGAAGAGTTTAGCACCAGAGAGTTTGGAGGACCTAACTGAGAACATGCATCCTTTGGAATACGTGGGACATGTTGGGAATGGGCAGTGGGGAGACATGGAACAGTCCATTAGAAACAATACAAGGCAATTCATGAGTTTTCATACAGTACAATACAGTCACTGATCAATTAACCCTTTCAGTACAGTACATGACAAGTAACACTTTGCACCCTGTTAACACTGGGAAAGGAGGGGTTTGGGCTGGAGGGGGGTGGCTGGTGGGTTATCCCTTCTGCCTTTGAATTTCAGGGACTCTGTCCATCCCCAGCCTGGCTCCCGGTGGGATGTGCTGGTGGAACCACCAGTCCATCCGCCCACACCGAGGTCTGCACCCAAATCCCAGAATCCCAGGATGGTTTGGGTTGGAAGGGACCTTCAAGATCATCTAGTTCCAACTCCCCTGCCATGGGCAGGGATCACTCTCACCAGACCAATTTGCAAAATGGCCCTGGTTTGGCCATGGAAATGGAGAGTCACACCCCTCAGCCCCGTGCCAGCTGCTGAACCAATGAGAAAACCCCCAAGTGAAGTTCCCCTTGGCCAGTTCTGGTACCAAAACACACAGAAAGGGTGCAGAGGTTGAGCCCAGAGCCCCAAACCACACCCACTTCTTCCCTTGGGCACAGTGAGAACAGGGTCCATTGGAAAAGTGCTAAATTACAGTACATTGGCATTTCCATATGTCAACTATTGAACAGCAAAACAGATTGTTTGAAAACAGAATCAGTATCGTACAGTAAGTTCACACTTAATTCTTCACCGTTTCTACACTTGTAACACATGCATTTTATTTCCATTAGTTTAATGCCAGTAGGACCAACATCCTCCAGAACAATGATCTAACATTAAACAAAACTTCCTAAGGAAAATATTAAGCATCACATAAAGTTTCAGGAAAAACCTGTTAATTAGCATCACAAGGTACTCAGGTTTACATTTAGGAGTTTTCATGCCATGACTTTTAAAACACCTTTTGGTTAATATCCTGGGGGGTGGGGGGAAACAAACCAAAAGAAAAAAAAACCAAATCAACCTAAAAAAACCACAGGAATGTTTGGGGAAATAATATATTTCTCTGTCTGTATCCACACCCAGGGAGACAAGCACGTACAGGTGGGCTGGTGCATGGGTGTGTGCACAATTTGTTTTGATAAACTTGACTCATTTCAAGGGCATTTTCATGGGTCAAAAAGACTTTCAAGGAAATAAACTCTAAAGTACCAAAGCAAATTAAAAAGTCTCTTTTGGAGGAACAGAAAAGGTTGGTAAAACATTGCCTGTGTGCTGTTACAATGCACTTCCCATGAGCTATCTGAAAATCAAACAGCTAAAAATCCCTACAAGAGCTTTTTTTTTTCCACCTAAAAGGCCCTTCCAAAGCGAGACAAGCTATGCTGAGATTTGCATTCAGGCCTCAAGTGGGCCTTGCTTAATTCCACCTTCCCAAAGGATGATATGCCAACTCCAAGGGGCAAAAACTACATCTGAGGGGAAAATAAAGACAAAAAGACCTGTTCCACATTCCCCTTCTCCCGAGCTTCATTTCCAAGGACTCAGGGGGACCGGTGGGCTTGCTGGGGGGTGAATTTGCCAAAGGGTTTGCCTCTATCCTTGTGACAGCAAGTGGAATGTGGGCTCTGAGTCACTGAGGTTGTCCCCTTGGCTGCTACACTTTAGGGGGCTCAGGTAGAGCAGCAGTATTGCCTACTGCTATTTTTTTAAAGCTACATTTGCAGGGATAATTTGGCTGGGGTGAGAAAGAAAAAAAACCCCAAAATCTGGATCATATTTTTAAATCCAATGACAGAGGATGCAAGAGCATAATACTTTGGGTTGCTCAAGATTTGTGGTTTTAAACCATCTTCAGTTCCCACTGAAGATCCAAACCCCTGAAGGTCTATTGAAGAAGGAACATAAGAAACTCAGCCACTAAAACTAGAGTTGTTTAGGAAAAATCCTTCATCTGCTGCAACAAGAAAGCCCACCACACCTATTTCTTTTTGTTGCTGAAGGTTATTTCCATCTTGGCCCTTTGCTAGCAGTGAAGGAGAAGACCTAATTCCCTTCTCTCCATTCAAAGTGATTGTGCTGTAATAGCAGGGTTTATCCATTAAGTTTCACCAGGGAGAAACTCCCACCAAGGAGGACTGGCAGAGAAGGAGTTGGATTGATGTGGGCTCGTCAAGGAGGCTGAGCAGCAGTCCCAAGTGTGGATACCCCAGTGAGGAGGAGATGGAGCACTGTCACGCCCACCGTGATTTATTTGCTGCTGTGGAAAACCCAAGGGGACTTTAAAAGAAGCAAAACACCCCCAGTTGGTTGAGAGAGGATAGTTTAGGGCATCAAAATTTGGATTATTCAGCATCCCAGGGATCACCACCCCATTTCAAATCCTAGAGATTTCTGACTACGTTTGCTACAAACCCTGCCCTGCTGATTTCTTGCTGGCAAGGGGGCTCTGATGCCCAACCTTGCTTAGGGAAATACCACAGGAGTTTAACAGGAATAGCAATGCACATCTGAACTGCCTCTCAACACCAGGGCCCATCTAACAATGCTTTCCAAATTCAACAGCAAACCCCAGGGTTATTATGCTCCATCTTCTAAATCATCTCTAAGTCTTTTTTACTTAAATACACCTTTTTGCAGTTGAAGACAACGACCAATTCCAACAGCACTTTCAGTGCAGGCACAATGATGGCTTTTATTGCAACGGCTTGAGCGCAGTCTTTATTGGTACCAGTGTCTCAGACTGGTTTGAACTGGGCTGTCCCGTGGATTTACTGGGGTCTCATACCGAACACAAGAGCGTCTGCCCTACGCCTCTCACTCCACTCAATTCCAGTCCCACCCCAATACCTTCTGAGCCCTCTCCTGTATCTTTGGTGTTTTTCAAAGCCATGCGCTCGGGTCTCCAAAGGACCTCGAAGTTTTCAACAACAACCACGTCTGCCTGGACATCAGTGATTCAGGTGTTTGTTCTGTTGTGTAAAATAAGTTTGGATGGGTTAAATTCCCTACCGTAAAGTTGCTAATGGATATGCAATGGAAGTCAGGCACCAGATAGTGGTCCAGCCCACCCCAAAATTATCTTCTGCTGGCCCCTACGTAATTAACACTGCGCCTAAGAGGGTAAATAGATGGGGAAAAGAAAAGAGTTCAGAACTCAGTGCTAACAGTAAGTACAAAAGTGCAGTGCTCAATATAGTCCGAAGCAAAGTGACTACTAGTACTTAAAGTGCTAGTTCCGACGTCGGTTTGGTTCAGTGTCCGAAACACGGGGAGAACGTGACAGGGGGGATTTCCATCCAGGGGGGAAATTAAAAACAGACAGCACTGCAACTGCACATGCCACACCAAAAGTGCTTCAAATCACACCATTGCGGAGGGATGCGGAACGCCACGGCCCAGCTTGTGAACACACACGAGCAAACGACGGACACCTTTTAGGTTACTATAAAGAACAGCTCCATTAACTCCATCACTACGAACCCGCTCAGAGAGCAAGTGGTCACAGCGTACAGAAGACAAAAAAATGACCCCACTCCAAAACCATGAGCCTTTTGGAACATTTACGAGTCTTTGCAACTAGGATACTCAAAGTTCTAGCAAAAGCAGCCCTGCCCAGTGTCTGCAACAAGCTTTGCCAGCGCTTATCATGCACGTTTACAGAGGAGCCGCGTGGCAGACTGCCTCCTTTTACACCTATCTTACAGTTTAGCCTATTTACCTATTTATTTGTGGTTTGCTTCACTACTTGTAGCTTTCTGACTATGCATTAAGCTGGCTTTTTTTCTCATAACCACCCTACCAGTCAAAGGACAATGAAAGCAAGAACAAGACAACAAAGGCGGTCTGGGAAACACTGACGCTACCAACAGCCTGGCTTCATTTTCATGAAGGAAAACACCCCAGAGAAGGATCAGCATGCTCCTGGAAATGTGCTGGGAAAGGAGGATTCATCCCAATGGATGGCAGACACTTTTCCTTTCTCTCTATAAACACGCACTTCCCATGCCTGTTACAGCTGCTTCCATCTGCTTTTTTATGAGCCGCAAACCCAACCCTACCTTTACACTCATGCTGGAAAAGCAACAGCTCTGCTCGTTGGAAACAGTGCAGGAAATGTCCCTGCTAAGGACTGTGCTGGTCCCAGTCCTCACCCCAGGCTGGAAGTGGCTCCTTGAAAGCTGAGGCAGCTCCAGCAGTGCCCTCCCATCCCCTCACCTCAGGAGCTCAGCACTCACTAACACAGGGTGTTTTCTGCCAGAAGTGCCACAGGAAAAAGGGGAAACCAGATCTTCAGTTCTCACTACATCCCAGCAGGCACTCCAAAAAAAGGTCATGGAATAGCAAAGTGGTTCCCCAGGGCCCACAAACATTGCTGCCAAATCTCCAAGGGGTTGTACAAGGCAACATCTGGCTGTGCAACATCAGGTGTGTCTGAGGAGGGTATGGATCTTTTTTCTGGAGAAAGCTCTTTTTACATCAAAAGTATTGACTTGCTGGAGCTGGCAGGATATGCTGGGGATGCTGCAGGTACAGCTTCAGATGTGTTCCTCATCTGAGACCAAGCACTAGGGAGATGGTTTTCCAGGAGCAGGGAACACTAAAACAGAGCTACAAAGCCAGGTCACTTATTTCCACAAGTGCCAGAAGGAGCTGGAGTTAAACAAGCCAAAAGCAAGGTCTTGCATACAGGGGATATGGGTGTAGATCCACCTTTGTAGGAATACAAATGGAAAGAAAGAAACATGGAAAAGACATGGGAGCTGGAGAGGAGCAGCGTGAGACTGGCAGTGCCCCACAGCAGGGAGGGCAATGAGGTGTACAGTGGGGAAACATGACTATCTGAGTCCACATCCAGATAAGAAACTCCTGGAATGAAATATCCAGTCTCATTGCCACAGCAGCAAGGTCTGAGGAATGGATGCAAGAGGGTGGATGTGGCCGTGATCCTGCAGGACTGGCACATTTCACCATGTGCCATATGTAGGCACTGGGATAACATTTGGTTTAAGTACCACTGACCTCAATGCTGAGACCAAACCCAAACACTGTACACATGGACAATTACCAGCCTGGAAACTCCCGTGCCAAAATTACTCCTTTTCCAGGTCTTTTTATAACATGTTCTTTCCTTTCTTCCGACTGAAAGGATTTTTGGCAGATGATTTGGAAGTGGATAATAAATCTAATGCTGGGACACTGCGTCCAATTGCACAGTAATTTCCTGCACTGCTCTCACAAGGAAATTTACACATTTTTGCTTTGGTTTCTCCTACAGACACATCGGTGGCCATGTCTGACACTCCTTACAACGCTGCCTCAGCCTGGACTGGCAACCCTGTTAAATTTTTAAGAAGAAAAACTATTACAGGTTTTTAGGAGAAAAGGCTGCCTGCTTGCCCATGACCTCCCCTCCAACCCAAGCTCTGGAATTTAAAGCCATTTGTAAAACCCTGCTTCGGATTTTCATCTAAATATCCTTGGCAACTTGTCCAGTCTCCAGAAAACCACTCCTTTGAAAGTTTATTGGGAGCAATGATTTATTTCTGGAGGCGGAGGCTTGTGCTGCGCCGAGGCCTGCGGAGACCCGCGCGCTGCTTTTCCGCGGTGCGTGAAGTGATTCCCAGGCACAACCCACTGCCGAGGAAATTGCCATCCTGCACCGCTCAGTGCCAGAGGAACCACAGGCAGAGCTGGAGATGCAGGGCCATTTTTAATTCTATGCTAATTATCGCAATAAAAACCAGATCCCGCAGCGGAAGGACGATTCCGGGAGGAAATAATCATCCATCTTTTGTAGCTGTAGCTGTGCTGCTGGAGGAGAAGCTTATTTACAAAATGGCAATCTCCAGAAAAAGGCTGTTATCGCTGCCTGACAAAGCCATATATTCTGATACCGTCTGGGGGGGCTCTGCCTGGGAAATTCCACTTTGAATCCAAATGCTATAAACCTCACATATGGAAAAACAACATCCTGTCCAGCAACAACCAGCTGTGGGGCTGATGCAACCCCCTGTAGCACAAAAATGATGCTGGGAGATCCCTGCTTTGAAATATCTACTTTTGGTTTAGAGCAGGAAAATCGTATGACCTCTCAATTATTTATATGTGAAAAGATGCTTTTAATAAAAGCATCGATGGTGTGCAAACAAAAATGAAATTCCTAAAGCAGAATTTCTGCATTTTGTATGGATACTTAAAGGTTGATGAGGAGCATCTTTTTTCCCACCTGGACAAAAATATCCATTGTGCAGGACGACATGAACATGTCCTTTTTTGTATGTAGGAAACAAAAAAAATAGAACCCCAAACATGAACCTGCTGAGTAGTCGTGAAAGGGGTGAAAAACCTCCAACCAAGTGGCAGGACTGAAGGGAAGTTGTGGCCAGGTGGGGGTTGGTCTCTTCTCCCAGGCACTCAGCAATAGGACAAGGGGGCACGGGCTCAAGCTCTGCCAGGGGAAATTTAAGTTGAAGATCAGAAAAAAATTCTTTGCAGAGAGAGTGCTCAGGGATTGGAATGGGCTGCCCAGAGAGGGTGGATTCCCCATCTCTGGAGGTTTTTCAGCTGAGCTTGGCCGTGGCACTGAGTGCCATGATCTGGTAAAGGGACTGGAGTTGGCCCAAGGGTTGGACTTGATGCCATCCCTGGAGGTTTTTCAGCTGAGCTTGGCCGTGGCACTGAGTGCCATGATCTGGTAAAGGGACTGGAGTTGGCCCAAGGGTTGGACTTGATGTTCTCGGAGGTCTTTTCCAACCCAATCGATCCTATGACTCTGTGATCAATGACTGCAGTCTGTTCCTGCTCCCCCACGTCCCACTGTATTCCCTTAAGAGGCTCCAACAGCAGATTGCACTGCCAGACTATCTCATGGAGACGGGAACCTGCACTTTGGGCCACAGCCAAGCAAGACCCCGAGCGCCTCTTTCCTTGACTGTCTTCCTCAAAGAGCTGCTTCCGCCTGGGAATGCCACCACTGCCAGCTTGCTACCCACGGAAATGGCTCTGCTCCATGTTCTCCATCTCTCCTCACTGGGTATCCAAGTTGCCCGTGTCCAGCATTACCAGCACGTTCCTGGGGAGCCGCAGAACAGCTCGGATACATTGCCCTGCTGTAATGATGGAGCCTGAAGACGGGAACATTGGACCACAGGGACGGCATGTTGAAAGCAAAACATTTTATTACCAGCGGTTAAGCTTCATAATGCACACTTATGAGTAAGAGAGAGGTTATATGGAGATCACTTTGCTCCCTACCAACTGCAGCTTCTGGGATTAAATGCAGCAGCTGTTGAGCGAAGCGGAACAGGACCAGTGGAAAGAAAGGGAGAATAAAATACATTTGAAACGGCAGGGGGTAGCTTGGCAGAAAACAGGCCCCTGACTTGAAATTCAACGAGAAAGCCTTTTTTTTCCCCAGCTATACCAGAAGCCACAGCGTCCTAGACAACAGCTGGTGACCAAGCCCTGCTCACAAAGCCAAGTCAAGACCCACCTCAGCATCTCCCACCTGGTACGGGCGCCGCAGCTCCGACACGAGACGGGAACATCGGAGGGGCCGCTTTTCCCTGGGGGGCACAACACCTCTACAGTCAGTGGAGCGAGCCCAGGTGCAAAGCAGGAGGATGCAAAACCAGGAGCTCCTGTCTAATCACACCCATGCAGCAGTCCATGGGAAATCTGGATGGCCGTGAAGGCAGAAAGGTGGATGACAACTGGGATCCATCCCAAACTCAGGGTGGTTCGTAACCTCAGTGACAATGCAAGGCATGCCTGGGCTTGACTCACATGTCTGGTTTTTGGTTTGGTTTCTGTCCGTTTCCATGCAGTGTTTTTGACAGTAAATGCCAGCCTGAGATGGTTTCTAAAGAACACAAGTTTCTTCCAGCAGAAATTGCCCCTTCAATCTAAGATCCAAAATCCAGTTATCTTTCCTAGAGGTCAGAGGCCATAAAAAAGCTATTTTGGACCATCCACTAAAGAGTCACTCACACAGTTTAACAGAACCAGCTTTTTTAGCACAAATCAGTTTACCTTCCAGCCAATCTTCCACAAGCAGCTTCAAATTGCATCAAAGCCCATCCAGAGGAATGCTCTGATCTCCCCTTTCCCAATATTACAGCTCTCCTTTCACAATAGTTTCCGCATTCAAACAAAATTCAAAGGAGAAAATGCCTTCACTAGTGAAAAGAGGACTCCAGCTATTGCTAGCACAAAACTACCAATCTTTCTTCTTCTAGCAAACAAACCACTTGGCTAGAAAGGTGGGAAGCTCTTGGAAGACTGAAAGCCTGGAGGAGGCTGGTGTTTAGGCTGAGACAAGTGAAAACTCCCCATTACTTGGCCTCTTGCTAGTTCTGTTTTGCACAGAATCTTCAGCCCTGCCAAGGGGAAGAGGCCAGCATGGGTTCTGAGAGCACCTCAGGGACTTATTGCAGCAGCTCAGGGGCTGCAGTGTGGAGGGGGAGGATGAACTTCCCTCTGTGGGGAACCTGAGAAGGGAGGTTTGGGGAGGTTATCCCAACTTTAGAGGGCATGTCCTAAGAGTATGAAAGAGGTGAGGAAAGCAACAGGTTAAACTGCAGTTTGGTGCTGCAGAGAGGAGTAAGTGGGCACCACCTCTGCCTCACACTCTGGATTGGGGGTTTTCTTGCAGTTTTTCACACCTATCAGCACAAAGTACGCTCTGCCAAACAGACACTTTTAAGCTGTTGTATAAAGTCTCTGTAATATGCCTTCACCAAGGTAACCCACAGTTAAAAGCTGGCAGCATCCATGAAAACGTTCAGCAGGCGACTCCAGCACCCCCCTCTTATTTTTTTTAATTTTTTTTTTAATTATCTTTTTAATGAGACAGCTAGAAGGACCTTATCCCTGGCTACCTCAAAGGGTTATCCCTGGCAGTGCTGCAGGCTGACTGTGCTGACATAAGCAATAAATGCTGTCAGGGATGCAGCAGGATTACGTGCAGACTGTGCTGGCACACGCTGATCCCAGGACAGACATGTCCACATGCTCTCCAGAACGGATGCACCAGGCAAGAGCTGAAAGTCCCATGAGGCAGCAAAGGAAGGATAAAATAGTTGGCCTGCTGCAGCATCCAGGATAAAGCTGTGGATGCCTTCCCTTTGAGTTATACCGTGACACACTATACCTGTGGGTGGTGGTCCCTTGCCTAGCTCAGGTCTCTGCTGCCACTTTGACCCAGGTCCCACAATCAGGGTCTGGTGGTCCCTGCTCTCGGTGGCTTCCTCTGTAGCAACCAGAGTCAGTATAGGACTGTAAGAGAGTAGACAGGAGCTTGGCAGAGGCACAGCTCTTATCTCCACATCTCCATACCCACTTTGCTGGGAGCATGCTCATCCCACATGCCTGAATTTACTAACCCACATCAAACCCTTGGGTGAATTGCCAAACTGATATGGAAGCACCTTGCTGTTATACATGCTGAGAAAAGTGACTCTAATTACTCTGCACCCCATTTAAATGTCCGAGGCAGGACAAAATCCTGGCAATGTTCAAAGAAACAAAATTAAGGTTGCACAAAACAAAGGATCCAGGCACAGCATCGAGCTGTGGAGAGAAGGAAGAGCCTAAGCCCAGAGCAACACTTGCAGCAGATGCAGTAAAGCTCATCCCTGGGGAAGCTGTCAGACACTGTCTACAAGCGAGACGGTGCGTGCCGGCTGATCAGGGGGAGCAGCGAGTCTGCCATCAGCACATGATCAAATCTGCCCCAGGGAACTGCTTTCCTACTCGACACGGGAACCATCACAGACGGAATGGTTTAGTAACTCCCCCTTTGCTGCAGCATCACCCCAAGAACCTGCCCCACCCTAGAGGTAACATTGGCCAGAGTCCCACCGTCCATGCAATGGCTGCAGAAACAGGTGAGAGCTGGAGAACAGGATCCCTGGAGAACAGGATCCCTGGAGAACAGGATCCCTGGAGAACAGGATCCCTGGAATGGTTAAGGCCAAAACATACCAAAACAGATGCAGAAGAAAACAACAGCCTGGGAGAAATAAAACCAGCTCCACATCCCTTTGTCCTACATCGGCTGCAGCACTTGGCAAATGCGTGGGGAGGGAGGGAGGGAACCGAGGCACGTTTGGGCTTTGCACAACCTTTCCAGAGGGATTCATAAGCAAGGCTTGAAAAGAGTGCTGAACTTGCAAGAAGAAAAAGAAATTTAGGGTTCTTAAGCCAGGTCACCCAAAGGACATGAATAGGGCTGATAAATATGCTTCGTGGTCCAAATGAGAAAAGGAAAAGCAAACCAGGACTGGGCCCTGCCAGCAAAGTGAGAAGAAAATGTCCCTATGCACTGAGCCATATAAACACCTACAGGGGTTGTTGCTTTAGTGACCTTGATGCTTTGCAACCAGATGGAGCAAGAAATAAAATGCCAGTTTAAAGGATATGCTCTGAGGCAAGAGGCATAGAGGTTTGGTTCACCTTGTGAAACACAGTGCCTATTCTCAGCTTATAAGGAAAACATTCAAGCCAATAAATTCTTCCTCTAATTTTACCAGGATGGGGGTATTATTAAGGATGCCTAAATTAAAAAACTTCATCACTTACTACAGCGATGTGCACATTAACTGAGTTGGTGGAACCTCTGCCCGGAACTGAAGCAAATCCTTGCCCTTTGTTCTTGGCTGTCAGTGGCCTCTGCTCGTCCCTGCTGAGACATCTACCTGGAAAAACTCTTTTAAAAGTGCCACCAGCACAATGCTCCACTTTCCAAACACTTTGCAGTGTTTATTGGAGTCTCAGCAAAGAGACTGTCCTCAGAGGCAGCTCAGTTCCCTCGCAAATATCTGTTCTGAACAGCGCTAGGGAGGTCTTGGGAGAGTTCAAACATCTGGAAGAAAAGAAAAAGCAGCTATGGTGGAGGCAACCCAAACAGAAATACATCTGTTGACTGCACATTGAGTTTCATTTACTCCAGAGCACTGCTCCATCACCTCTCTGCCTGAACATAAGGTCCTTGGCCTCAGATTCCCCCTGCCAGCTTCCCAGAGGACAGACTCTCTTTTTAACATCAGGTACTTCTCAGCCAGGGAGCAGCACAGGAAACTCCTCCATCCTCCAAGCAAAAATGATAATTTGCAAAGCAGCAGTAGGTCCAAGGGGAACTTGCAGAGACAAAACAGCTCCTGTTCAACACCAGTTGCCGAGGGAAGCAGTGGGAGCGATGCCAAAGCCAGGCTTTGCTCCCTGTGAGCCCTCTGGTTTGCTCCCGTGCTGTGAGGCTGTTGGGGTGTGCTGCTGCCAGCACACAACGTGCTCCAGCTCACCCTTTACAGCACTGACATGGAGCAGCAGGGATAATTAATTTATGTGAAAAAACCCAGAGCTGCATTGGCACATTCCGTCTTTTCCCTAGGAAGAGGAGGGAAGGAATAGCTGCTTGACAGATGTTGGTCATATGCTTAAATGCCCTCTGGAAGGCACTAGGATATAAGTGTTGAGTGGAGACAGAGCGGAGGGAGAACCTGGAGGAAACTCTCTCCAGTTAGACCTATACAAAACTCTCAGATCTCCTTGCAATAAAAATGTTGCTAAGGAAAAGTTCATATAAATATTTCTGTCAACTATTCATATAATAAGAATCCACAGTCCTTGGAGAATTAGAAACACAAGGGAAAACCTGTATTTCCAAATATGATGGTACAGGGAGCTTATATTGTCAGTTGATGCTTTCCTTACAATTGTGTTTAAACGGACTCATCAGAAAGCAACAAGAACATGATGAGAGCTAAAAATTACCCTTGTTGGAAAGCTTTGTATTTCCTTAGGAAAGGATGCAGAAGAGACCTGACAACAGTCTTTAATTATGTGTAAAAGCTGCAGCAGGGAAGAAAATAAACTGTTCCCATAACTCCTCTGGAGAGCATGGCCTGTAAGGCAAAAAGCGATAGAATTAGATGGAAGGAAGGGACGCATGGACTGGGCAGCAGGAAAAGTAGCTGAGAGGAAGCAGGGAGAAACAGCTTGGGCAGGGAATCTGGGAATATCCATCATGGGAGATTTGAAAGAACACATTTTTGCCAAGTTGTTCAACTTGGGAAAAATATGGATGCTTTTTGCTGTGTGGGCCCTGAAAGGCACCATTAGAGGCACCCCCACACTTGCCAATATAGGTTTAGAGTCAGGGAGGTTCCAAACGTTCCAAGCATGACATTTCACACAAAATTTCTCCTTTTTTTGCTTTTGGCTATCATCGGTATTGATCAGAATCAGATCATCACAAAAACTCTAATGCTGGACGAGCTCATCTTTCTCACACTCTGTTGAGGTAGGGAGGTAGCATTCACCCCGTTCTAGTGGTGGGGAACACAGGCACAGGCAGGATAAAGCCAAAGTGATCCTGCCTCCATTATCAGGAGGCCCAGCTTGAGATACTGACAGTTTTTCCAGAGTCCTCGCAATTATTCCAGCACTTCACTGGCTCAAAGCACAGCTTTCAACAGCTGTTAACACCGTGCTGGGCTCAGGAAAACAAAGGCAATACAAGTGGTGATCATCTGCAGAGTCTTGTTAGAAATGACACAACCCCTTTTGCAAAGACAGGCACACCGAAATTGCTTCTTGAAAGCCGCTTTCTTTCCCTCTGATGCCCTCCAGCCTCCACCAGTACCTTTCCTTTGCAATGGAAAAGAGCAGCTGCCCCATCGGTAACACAACACTCCATCGCTCAGCTGGCTCACGGAGCAAGGCTCCGGTGAAAAGCACACATGGGTGTCACACGGGATGGCGCCAGCAACCCTAACAGGTCACCAGCACTTTTGTGCTCTCCTAAGCCTCTGCAGGTCTTCCTGGACAAGCCTCCCACCTCAGTAAGAGCCAAGCCACTGGAGTCTTACAAAGCAAGGTGTAAAAGCAGTCACTCCATTCATCGGACACGCTTGGCCCCGATGGGCTTGTTGGTAAGATTAGACACTTGCAGAGTGTGCTACTGTTCCCCAGGAGGAAGGAGAACCAGGCCAAGAGAACCACCTTGGTGCCTGAGTGAAGCCTCCAGGCTCCCTGCCTCCTTCCCCAGCTCCAGGGGACTCCAGTGCTGACGGTGCCACCTGTTCCTCCTAGTACAGATAAAGCCATCGTCATGCTCTGTGATTCCCTGGAACACAGATCTTGTCCTCGCTTCCCTCCACCTCCTCCTGCCTTTTCATTCCTCTGCCTTGGTGGGAAGCTCTTACTCCCCCTCTCCTTCAGCCTTGTGCCAACAACATGTGCTCTGAACAAGGACCAGATGGGAATACTTGTAAGAGCCTGGGGTTAACCCATGTCTTTTATCCCACATACTCTCTGCTGTTTTGAAATGCAGATTCTATTGCACACGATTTGCAGTGTAAAGATTTAAGGTTAGTAGTAGACAATGTTGATATTGCTTGTGAAATCCACCTCTTTGCTCCTATTGCATGTTGAATGTCCCTGACATGGGAAACAGAAAAGACAACAGGTAAGGTCTTAACATCTCAAGAGGAAGGACGTACTGGAAACAGGCACTCAGCAATAGGACAAGGGGGCACAGGCTCAAGCTCTGCCAGGGCAAATTTAAGTTGGATATTTGAAAAAAATTCCTTCCAGAGAGAGTGCTCAGGCATTGGAATGGGCTGCCCAGAGAGGGGGTGGATTCCCCATCCCTGTAGGTTTTTAAACTGAGACTGGTCGTGGCACTGAGTGCCATGATCTGGTAAAGGGACTGGAGTTGGCCCAAGGGATGGACTTGATGATCTGGGAGGTCTTTTCCAGCCCAATCGATCCTATGATTCTATGAAATGACTATTTGGAATATGCCTATGTATATATATGTATGTAATATCCCTCTCTGTCTTGCCTCCCCAGTAATTTGTGTCCACACATCAGTTCCCAGATGTTCTGTCAGCGCGGTGCTGAGCGGGGCTGGGCACAGAGCCTCAGTTCCAGCCAACTGCCAGTGGCCAGCACTGAGGGCAATCCCTGCCTCCAGTTAATATCCACATGGCAAACCATAAATGAGGAAGGAATGGACACAAACTTGTGCCTGCAGGATGGATTTCCCCCACTGTGGCTGTGAAATCCACCTGACTGTGTGCACAGCCAAGGCAGGAGCCGTTATCCTGCCCTGTTCTATACTAGTATGTAGAGTGAGTCTGAAACAGCTAAAAGGTGGAATATGTCTTTTCTGATTTACAGTGGCTACTCTGTACAGAGCCAGCAATTTCCATGTGCCACTCCAAGTGTTTCGAGGTAGCCCAGCAATTAAGATGAATTAGCAAGTCATTAATGATGGTTTTATTGGGGTGGCAGCCAGGCCCCTCGAGGGCAGGCCAGTATGAGCCTCACCACATTCCACATGCACAAGAACACCAGCAGGTACCTCCACCTTTCCAGAGATCATGTACATGAGAGAGCCCCGGGGCTGCAGGTTTGGGTTCTGCATGATGCCTCCCTCAGCATGTGGAGGGAACGATCTAATTACATCCATCACAGAAATGCCAAAACGACATCCGGCTTATAAAACCTCAATTTATGCCCTGACATTTCTGGAAAACCAATTTTTAATCCATGTCATCTATCAGGAGTTCTTGGTATTTGATTTCGCCTCAATGCCTTAGAATATTGTTGCCTTTATGGAGGTGCAGGTGGGGAACTGAACACAGGCTGACAAAACATTAGGAAGAAAAATTGGTGTCAGCCCATGAAAGCTTCTGCAGATTTTGGAGAAACAAAGCAGCAAAAGATCTGGCTTTAGCTTCTTCCAAAGCACCCAAATCCAGAAGAACCTTGTCCCCTGGCTGGGGCTTTATTCCCGTGGTCATAACAGAATTTAGCCATTTTTAGGCAAGCCTGGATCACCCCAAAACAACCCATTTTGGCAAAGGCTCTGAGGTGACAGCCCCACTCAGGTACAGCTTATGATGTAGCCTTTAACTGCACTCTTACTTGAATAAACTCTTCATTTCAAACACAACCTACCTTTACTTGAAAGGAATGGAGGAGTAGGAGGGGAGAGCTGAATTTCAAACATCACAACACATTAAGTAATTAAAAATAAAGGGCAATTTAATTTTGGAGGAAGCAGCATAGAAAATTAAACAGAAAGTCTAATCTTCTTTAGGAACTCTTTCATAAATCTACTGTAGCTACAGCAAAAGTGGGAATGCCATGGAACTGAAACCACTTATTATGTAATTTTTGACCTAGTGCAAAATCTGCCCAATAAAAATACACATTAATAAACCTTTTTCTGCTTTAAAAATTACTAGGATTGAATAACAGGACTGCAAGTCACGTAAGCACAAGGCTTCCTAAGCACCACCAACACCCTTCCCTGGGAGTTTAGGTCACTTCAATAGGCCAAAGGGAAAAAAAAAATGATGCAATTACCAGACTATGACATCTGTAGCTGAAAAAACAAATGTGCTGACATTGATTTTGGTAATTGCTTGGGGCTTTTTTTTGTATAAAGGACGGGATTTTAATACTTCTGCTGGGGATTTTATGAACATGGTAGTACAGACTTGCAGAGCCAGGGCTTGTAAAATGGCATGGAAACATGACGTGGCCGGGAGAACCTGCAGCTGCCTCTTCCTTACAGCTCTCACCTCGCCTCAGTGATGCCTCCAAGGAAGAGCTTTGCCTTCTTGTAACTATGTTTTCCCTTTCAGCCTTGCTGAAAACCTAAGGGAAGCTCACAAGGGCCGTGGCCAAGAGCTCACAACCAGCTCTGGGTGAACTAACACGTTTACCCAGACCGGCAGCAGGAGCAGACGTCCCCTCCTGGACTGTGCGCTTCAGATAAATAAGATTATTTTGCTACAAGCTACTACAGGCTACAATATACTCACATAAATATAGTAATGCCTATATGTGAATATGGATTGGTATACATTGGATACAGATAAGAAACACTTACGACGACGAGTAGATACCAATAACCGATAACCGATAACCGATAACCAATAACAGCTGCAGCTTCTCGCTGGGTAAAGTCCATTGTCCAGGCTCCATGTAGGAACCCATGAGGGTGGGCACTGCCATCCCCTCGGAGCACCCGGCGGGCCACCCTCACCACACCAGTGCCAAACGCTTCCCGAGCCTTCCACAGCTCTGTCCCTTACCAAGGAAGCCAGCTCAGTGGGCTGGACTCAACACAACATCCTCCCAGCTGCAAGGCAGGGGAAGCCCCCGTAGCCCATTCCACCCGGAACAAGCTTTTCAGGGAGCATCCCACCTTATGTGCCAGCAGCAGGGAAAGCCAGGAATGAGGGAGCTGCTGGAGTTGGCTTTGTCAAGACTACATGTGAAAAGCCCAGTTCAAAGCCTCGACAGCCACAAGGGGGGCCCGATTTGAAGAAGGGGTGAGGAGCCGCCGCAACGGCAGAGCTGAGGATGCTCAGGAGCTCTGCACACTGCAACTTAAAAAACCAAATCATCCCACTCATGGTGGCTTGAGAGATCCTCAGTATAGTGCCTGTCCTCCTCTAACATATGAGTGGAGCTGGACCAAGCAGGTACAACAGGTCTCTAATAGACACGTGCATGCAGGAGACAGCTTCTCTCAGCATTGGACTACGTTACCAAAGCATCCCCTTACCAGAGCGGGAGCAGAAATGTGCTCCTAATATTATTTACACAATATAAAGTGCATTAGGATTTCATCATTCAAACGACAGACTTTCTGCCGGGACCATACAATTTTGAAACAGAGGTGAGGGCTTGAATAGGAAATTCTCTCATGAGAAAAAGAGGTTCAGACTGGTGCTCTTCACCCTGTCCTCCTAAGGATTGTTTTTGGCCGTTCTTTCTAGTGCAAATAAGCTTGTGTTTTCTCAAGTTTAAGGGACATGGCAGTTTCAGGGCGCCAGGAAGGAACATTTAAAATGCATCAGGGATTTGGTGCTCCTGAGCATCTCACTGGGCACCAGCAGCCCGTGTTATCACCACGCTCAGAAGCTGGAGACGCACTGCCAACAATACAAAGGAACCTGTTTCCGAATCTCACCGTTCAAGACTTGCATTGCTGCACTTTGAGTGCATCCATATTACCCTCCAGCCCAGCATCTGCAAACACCGGTGCTTTCCATCATGTGGAAATCCATTACTCTCCAACCTAACATCTGCAAACACCAGTGCTTTGCATCACGTGAAAATCCAATACCCTCCAACCCAGCATCTGCAAACACCAGTGCTTTCCATCACGGTGGAAACCCGTAGCTACTGGTCTACCTATGGGTGATCGGAAATGAACACGAAGATCCCGATCCAGGTTTGGATACTAAAGTGCATCCCCTGCAGAGGGAGTAAATGCATTAGTGGATCCTACGGGATACCTGCATGCCAGAACCAAGCCCGGCCTGGTAGCCAGCAACGCTATTCCTGGGTGATATTTACAACAAACTAATGGCATCAGAAGGCCAATTAACTAACAAACGATAAAGAGGTTTTTTTTTAAATGGGCAGATATAAGGAAAGCCATTTTGCATCCTTTTTCCCTTTTCAAACGGTGAAGAAAACATCCCTTTCCAATCACGAGTAATTTCCTCACCAACACTACAGGAACACAGGGAAGGAATGATCACTTACAACACATGGGATCACTCAGGCTAATTCCAACGTAGGAGCTTTTATGATCCCTTGAGGCAAAGGTAGGCAGGGCTGGGGAGATGTCGAGCTTGCAGGGGAGGAACGCCCCGTAGAAAGGGGAAGGAGAGCATAAAAAGTTTGTACATTCATAGCTCCAGGTTGTTGGACTAGAAGTGAATTTTTTACCTCAGGCACTGTGATGGGCAGCAGCAGACAGCAATACGCTAACAACTCATTCACTAAATTCTGGTTTCACACCAATGGCAGGATGTAGAGTTTTTTTAATGTTGGGGTTTGTGGTTTGTTGTTTTTTTTTTTAAATTGACCTGTTAAAACCATTAGGACCAAAGCCATGAGAGCGATGATGAACCAGTACCTCCAACAACTCCTGCTGATTCATCACGGTCCGCAGGCGGTTCAAGTGATGCAGCGAAAAGATCTCCTCCAGGTTTGAGAAAGGACCTGAAAGAGCAATCTATGGAGAAAGGGATGGGAGTTTTTGACAGCAAGCCAAGGTCTTGGTTGCTGTAACTGCTATGTGTGGTTTTAAAGGGGGAATCACCTAAAACAGTGAAATTAAATTTCTTACCTCTTGTCACAACTGTAACATTTTCCTAAAGGTTCTTTGGTGACTTTGGTGCAAGCTTTTATTTTTTTTTATTTTTAATTTTTTTTTTTAAAGTTAAAACAGATTGACTAGTTTTAGTACCCAAACTAAAGTCCAGATTATCCTCTTGGTTCCCAACCCTGCCTCCCCAACCTTTCTCGTTATGACATTAACAGGCAACAGCATTTGGATTGAGTGTGGCCGTGCAGGTGGGTCCAGACCTGGAGCGGCGAACGGTCTGGTTGAAAAGATAAATATGTTTCTCAAAAGATTAAAAAACAAAACATGTAATGGTTGCATGGAAAAATAGCTGGTCCCGTGCACACTAGGCCACTCTGTAATTAAACGATTTGAATGATTATAAATATCTCATTAGACATGGTAATGCCTATTTAAAACAAGCTTATAGGTGAGCAACACGCTACTGGAAGTACCTGGGGCTCAATCAAACTCCCGCTGGTTCCGGGGGAAGGAGCTGGTTGCCCAAATGCTGGACAAGCCCCTTACGTTGTAAATATTCACATTTTAAGAAATTACAAAATCTTTCATCAACCTCCCAACCAGGTAATTGCACACATTTTCCCTCCAGGCAGGGGGTTTATACCATGAGATGTAAAATCTACGTCACAAAGACTACAGCGGGACAACACCGACACCCAGGCGTGGGAGATTGGGCTGGAACTGCCTGATGACAGCCCCAGCTCCAAGTGGGAATGGGGTGATGGCAGAGCATGGATATTATATCCTAATGACACCACCTGTAAAATCAACATGGCAGAAAACGCAACACAGCGTCCACTACAGCTTCTGAAAAGCACCATGGGCAAGCACGAGAAAGATGCCTTTCCATATGAATCCAATGGTGCATCAACCCCCACAAAGGTCTTTCTCACGCCCAGGTTGTTTTCCTGATGTTTTCCATCACACCCACATTAATCTCACGTTTGGGAGAGAAGCTGTGAGCCTCGGCCGCAGCGTTCCCTCCACCCCCCAACTCCCGCTCCACGGTCACCTGCTGGAACCCGTAACACACCTACTACAAAAATACCTTCTGAAATTTTGGGCAAAATGCATTAAAAATAAAAAAAAAATCGCCAGCGTTGCGCGGGCAGAACACGGAGATGAGGAGTGGGTTATTACTCATTGCCACTAATTCAGAAGGCTTAGCACTTGAGCAGAGCTCTGCTATCCTGGGATACGCGGGTTATCTGGTCAGCACAAAACTATGGAATGAGGAACAAATCCTCTGCCCTTCACCAGCACGAGACCAAAGTCTGACCAGTTATCAAGGTTTTACCCACACAGACTACTGTTTCCCACCCAGTAACCATCAGATGCCAATTTAAAAGCCTCTCTCCCTCCTCACATTGACCAGCGATTCACGTGGTGTTGATTTAGGCCATGAATGCCTTACGGTGACACCGCTCGGCCTTTGGACCGAGCATGGCCAGAAACGTCAGTCCAGGAAACCCCGTGATAAGCAGAAACTGATACATTTCATCATAAGTTTTGGGGTGGGGGTACTTTTGTATCACGTTGAAGTGCAACACAAGCCTTATCTAGACTATTTAAAGGTCAGAGTGCCGGATTTTGTTTGTGCTGATACACGAACTTCCATAGTTTTCAACACTCGCAGCAGCTGACTCATACAGACTTGGGAGGTTGGTCCCTTCCTAAGACATACAGAGATGTTTTGGGCGTAATTTAACGTGATAACCAGACTCCTACAACATTACGTACTGGAGTTAGCAAGAACTACCA
Organism: Sakesphorus luctuosus; assembly: GCA_013396695.1. Lineage (NCBI taxonomy): Eukaryota > Metazoa > Chordata > Aves > Passeriformes > Thamnophilidae > Sakesphorus > Sakesphorus luctuosus. The sequence continues at coordinate 75,686 of VWZD01010871.1, read as the reverse complement.
GAAAAGGACTTTACAAAAAACTGGGGCAACTTGGAATTACTATAGGTCAGTCCCTCTCACCAATTTCTGCTTGTTTTGTTTCGTTAATTGTCCAATGCACTCTATTCCAGACCCTCTTGCTCTTCACCACTGTCCCCTCTGGCATCCATTCTTTTTTCTTTATGGCTGTTGTAAATTCTCCTCATCTCTTCTTCGTACTTGATAAAATTTTCCCCGAACCGTGTCCACGCTTTGTACGGAACTGTGATGGTGTTACGGTAGGGCGGCCTCACCTCACTTACCTTCAGGAAAATGCCGTACCTGTTGGATCCCACGTCGAAGTAGAAGCGCTTGTTGTCCACTCGGAAGGAGGTGCCCTCGGGGAGCTCCGGGGGCTCGTCGCCTCCCCCCCGGCGGTCCTCTATGTCCCCCTCGCCATACTCTTCAATCAGCTGGACCAAAGCATCCCTGAACTCGATCATCCCTTGCGCCGGGAGGACAATCGTCTGCTCCTGTCCCAAGCTGTGGCCAAAATACCCCATCATGCCAGGTCCCCTGCTCATGGTTTGCCTAATCCGCAAGAAGCGTCCGCGCTGGTTCTCCTTCAGGTCCAGGTAGTACTTCCTGTTGTCCCTCTCGATGTACTCCGTTTTGAGGACGCTGTGAGGGGGCTCTTCGGAGCCCACGGACACCGGGGGCGAAGGCGGCGGGTGCTGCTGCCTCCTCCGGGGATGCTGCTCCTTGTCATTGCTGTGCTCGTGCACCCGGTGGCCGTGGCCGCCCTTCAGGCCCAGGTGGGCATAGTGCTCGATGAAGTCCCCCAGGCAGTCCTTCAGCTCGGCAGCCACGGACAGGGAGAGGGTCAGCTTGCTTTTCCTGATGTTGTCCTGCCTGCCTCTTCCTATCCAGACCTCGGCGATCTTCAGGAAGCGGCCACGGGAGCTCTGTTTGACATCCAGGTAAAACCGCTTTTTCTGGATGTCCACCCTCTTGGAGGCCAGCTCCTGGATCTCCATGCAGCTCCCCTGGGAAGAGGCCGGGTAGTGGTACTGCTGCTGGGACTGGGAATAAATGCTCCTGTGCAGGCCAGAGCCTCCCAGGTTCCTTCCTCCTCCTCCTCCTCTCCCTCTTTCCATCTTTACCAATCAGCTGGAAATAATACACAACAGAGGCACAGATGACAACATCAGCAGCAGGGGCCTGCCCGGCTCCTCGGCAGCCGCTCTGCTCGGCGCTGCTCTCCCCACAAAGGCTCCTGCATCCCTCTCCGCTGCCACAGCACGCAGCATCGCAGCTGGAGCATCCCAGACACTCTTCCCCTCCCGTGCTCCGGCTCCCACATCCTCCCGGAGAAGGGAGTCCTAATTTCAGCGGTACTCGACGGCCCTCTCTGCCCTGCAGCCCCCTCAGCTCCCCTGTGGCACTACAGACACTCCAGCTGCCCCAGGGCCGTGGGTTTGGGGCTCCTGTTTTGGGGGGCACTCCCCCCCTCCGGTTCCTGCTCCCCACTGCACGATCCATCCCCGTGGCACTGAGTTCCCTCTCCGTCACCTTCCTCTGCTTTTCCTCCCCGGGCACTGGGAGGGCACTGGGATCCCCCCCAGTACCCCCAGAGCCCCCCAGTATACCCCAGGGCTGCAGCTCCTGCTCAAGCCCCGCCGAGGCTTCACCTCCTTCCCCCCAAGTTCTGTCCCACTGTCCCCCGAGTGCCCCAGCACTGCCCTCCTGCTCCCCAGTGCCCCCAATTCCGTACCCCTG
>VWZD01010871.1:39751-72406 GCA_013396695.1 Sakesphorus luctuosus | reverse complement strand
GGGCACCGGAGGGGGCAGTTCTGGGGGCACCGGGGGGCAATCGGTGGAGCTCTGGGGGCACTGGGAAGCAGTGCTGTGTTGGAGGGGAGGGCAGGAGGTCCTGCCTGCCCAGAGCTGATGGAGCCTCTTTGCAGTGCAGAGATAAGGCATTTTCCCCCTGGTGTGAGGGCTCGGCTGCGGCTCCTCGTGTGCTGCTGGTTATCCCGAGGGTTCCTGTGCTGGGTGGGAGCCTCTCATGCCATGCTGAGTGTTCCTGAGTTCTCATTGGTGGATTAACGCTGGTGGAGCTGCAGGGGGGGACAAGTTAGAACATGTAAAGGTGGCTTTGAGTGCTGAGAAACGTGATTTTCCTGAGATTTCTACTCTTTTTGTGAGGAGAGAGTGTCCTTTCAGACATTAGTGGCTCCAGTTTGGTTTTGGAGTGTTCTGAAGCAGGATGAGAGAATTCTTTTTGTTTCACTCCACTTCCAGTGCAGTAAATCCCACCAGGGAGAGGCTGGAACAGCTCCCATCCAGTCACAGCTGGGAAATCCTGCTCGTTTTCCATGGGAGAAACCCCCAGTCCTCAGGGCTGTTTGGGACAGCATGTCCTGACCTCCATTTCTCCTAACCTGTCCTTGGAGTGCCTTCCCATTCCAGGGAATGTGCCCTCCTTCCTGCTGCCTGGGCTGTCTGTGCTCGGGAGCTGCTCCTGGTTCATTCCTAGCCTGGCAAAGCCTTAATTAATATTTAAACTTCAAGTTTTCTGTAACTTTGCCCAGGCCTGACTGGAGTGACTGCTCATCTCTGTACAGACTGACTTCTGATTTCTTGTTCTGGTTGTTTTTAATGCAGGAGGAACAGAAATGTGGAGAATATGGATGTGGTAACTGCTGGTCTGCAGGATAAATATCCCAAGTGGATGCTTACACAGAGCCAGGAGGAAGGTTGGGGGCATAACAAGGTAGGTCATGGCTTGGGGGAAGCTTTGCAGGCTGCATGAAAACCAGCTTGGGAGCCTGTGCTCATAGTTAGGCCAGTGCCTCTGGTCTTTGCTGATGTTTTCAGCTATAAATTGTAATTAAATGTAGTTTCTTTTGTGTTATTTCTGTTTAAACCAGCTTGTTAATCTCTTTTTCTACAAGAAAATCTCTGGTGTTGCTGGAACATCTTTTTTTGTCATTATCTCCATTAGAATTTCCTCCTGACAGGCTGGAATGTCAAACCATCCAAATGGGAGGGAGTTTGGCTGAGCTACTGTGCCAGAAATGTGGGCTGTGCATCAACAAGGATTGGGGAGCTCCTCCTCAGTCCCCTGGGATTGGGGAGCTCCTCCTCAGTCCCTTNGCTCCTCCTCGGTCCCCCGGGATTGGGGCGCTCCTCCTCGGTCCCCCGGGATTGGGGCGCTCCTCCTCGGTCCCCCGGGATTGGGGCGCTCCTCCTCGGTCCCCCGGGATTGGGGCGCTCCTCCTCGGTCCCCCGGGATTGGGGCGCTCCTCCTCGGTCCCCCGGGATTGGGGCGCTCCTCCTCGGTCCCCCGGGATTGGGGCGCTCCTCCTCGGTCCCCCGGGATTGGGGCGCTCCTCCTCGGTCCCCCGGGATTGGGGCGCTCCTCCTCGGTCCCCCGGGATTGGGGCGCTCCTCCTCGGTCCCCCGGGATTGGGGCGCTCCTCCTCGGTCCCCCGGGATTGGGGCGCTCCTCCTCGGTCCCCCGGGATTGGGGCGCTCCTCCTCGGTCCCCCGGGATTTGGGCGCTCCTCCTCGGTCCCCCGGGATTGGGGCGCTCCTCCTCGGTCCCCCGGGATTGGGGCGCTCCTCCTCGGTCCCCCGGGATTGGGGCGCTCCTCCTCGGTCCCCCGGGATTGGGGCGCTCCTCCTCGGTCCCCCGGGATTGGGGCGCTCCTCCTCGGTCCCCCGGGATTGGGGAGCTCCTCCTCGGTCCCTGGGATTTGGGAGCTCCAGAGGGAATGACCTTGACCTGTGGGGTTTTGGGAGTGCCCTTTGTGCATTTGCACATGTTCAATATTGCAGGAGGTTTTGTGCCTCAGATGGGGCAGAAAAAATAATTGTTCATCACTTTGTTGATGTCCCAGGAATGTTTATGTGTCCTTGGGGTTTTTTTCTGCGTGTTCAGTAAAGGGATCCTTCCCCAACACCTCAAACAGCTTTAAAAATTAGAAAAGTCATTAATGACAGAAAAAGCAAAGGACTCAGTTCAGCGGTTTTTCTTCTGGGAAGAGGGAGTAAATAATTAATAGCTTGGATATTACAAAATATCAGGTGAAACCACCATAACCTTCACTGAACCGTCCAAGTTCAGGAGGGAAACTGGGGCAGGAACCCAATGTTTTGCTGAGGGGGGTGTGTCAGCCTGGCTGGGTGTGTCTGCTGGCCTGCAAGTCCCTGATCTTGTTGGACAGAACCCTGGTGTGCAGAGGAGTCTCTTGGAGGATGGGCTGCCCTTCCTGCAGTTCTGTGGCTCTGTTGTTTACAGCTTCGAGGCCAAGGACTGTTCCCTTCTCTCAGAGGATATCAGGTAACAACTCTCAGCATGTTTTTTCTTTTTTTTTTGAGTACTTTTTCTCTTTTTGGGTTTGGCTCTTGGGAATGGTTTCCCATTTAGTGTTTTTTTGATGGGTGGTGCCATTGCTGCACCCACAGTCCCTCTAAGCAGGAGCAGGGATGGCCTTAATGCAGATTCTTTGCCTTCCACATGAGCCTCAGTGACTTCATGGACAAATATAAGCTGTAAGAAATCAAGCACAAGTGTTAAGTCCTGACTGGGGGACTTGGAAAAAAAGATGGGTCAATTTATGGTGCAAATCAATAATTATTTCCCCCTTTTTTATGCAGCAGATCTCACGTTACTGGGGAAAAAATGAGTACAAAACTTCCAGTGCTGTGGGATAAATAGAGAAGAATCTTTGCAAGGGATATGGGAGAAATAGGGAAGAATCTTTGCAAGGGATGTGGGAGAAATAGGGAAGAATCTTTGCAAGGGATGTGGGAGAAATAGGGAAGAATCTTTGCAAGGGATGTGGGAGAAATAGGGAAGAATCTTTGCAAGGGATGTGGGAGAAATAGGGAAGAATCTTTGCAAGGGATGTGGGAGAAATAGGGAAGAATCTTTGCAAGGGATGTGGGAGAAATAGGGAAGAATCTTTGCAAGGGATGTGGGAGAAATAGGGAAGAATCTTTGCAAGGGATGTGGGAGAAATAGGGAAGAATCTTTGCAAGGGATGTGGGAGAAATAGGGAAGAATCTTTGCAAGGGATGTGGGAGAAATAGGGAAGAATCTTTGCAAGGGATGTGGGAGAAATAGGGAAGAATCTTTGCAAGGGATGTGGGAGAAATAGGGAAGAATCTTTGCAAGGGATGTGGGATGAATCAACAGTATTGGAGAGGAATATAAACTATTCCATCATCTTTTGTGTCTGGCTGTCCTCGAGGCTTATGTGGCAAGGTTTTGTTGGTGGGGACTAAAGGCTCTGTCTCCCTGAACAGGAAGAGGTGGGAACTAAGGATTTGAGCCAGGGAAGAAGGAAGGGGTGGAGGGAAGATATTTTTAAGCTTGAGTTTTATTTTCCATTCATTGGTAATAAATTAGTTAATTTTGATGTGTCTGTTTTGCCTGTGATGGCAATTGGTGAGTGGTTTCTCCTTGTCTTGTCAACCCACAAACTTAAGTTATTTATCAATAATAGACTATTTGCCATCAAATAAGGTGAGTTTTGAGAGGTATTTCTTGTAGCCTGGTGGACCAGCAGAAATTTGAGGGTTTTTATGATCTTGGTGTTAAGATGGTTTATGTCCTGCCAGTGTGACAGGAGTGGGCTGGGAGTCTCTTCGCCTTTACGGATGATTAAAGGTTGGTGTTTTCAATGCTGGTAGAAGAACTGATAAATGTGGGGTGTGTGTTTTTTCCAGGCAGAGTTTGGCAGATGGAGCTGCTGTTGGGTTTGATGTGGAGTGGCCACCATTGTACCTGAAAGGGAAAACAGCCAAAATTGCTGTGATCCAGCTCTGTGTCTCTGAGGACAAGTGTTACCTTTTTCACATCTCTTCCATGGCAGGTACTGAACTCCTTCCCTTCTCATTTAGGGCATGAACTGCCCCTTGTTTCTGGTGAGGAAGTTTGAACTCAGCCTTGAGCAGTGGCTGAGAATTCCCACCACACTGGATGGCAAATTTCCATCCTTTTTCTCCCCTTTCCCCACTTGAAATGAAGGGATTTCATCTGAGAGTGATGCTTATCCAGACCATCTCAGCCCCCTGTGTGCTTGAAAACAACAAATTGGGTTCTGAACAGGGCAAAAGTCCTACTTGGGGTTTGTTTTTCTGCCTATTTTATTCCGGTTTTAAAAATTTAACTCCTTGCTCCTGTAATGAGCTTTCTGTTTAGTGCCAAGGAAAACAATCAGCAGGGTATGTTTTTGTTATTATTTTTTTTAATTTGGCTTCAACAAATCCCCTGAAAAGTGATGGCTCTTGTGCTGTTGGTTCCCAGTACCTGCATTTTATGACATCAGTTTGGGAAAGAGCACTGGATACCTGGTGTGATGCAGCTGTGGGGAGAGGGAGAGTGCTGAAAACCAAAGTCTGAATTCATTATGGATGTGAATAAAAGCTTCCAAATAGGGGGAAATAGCAATGAGGGAAGGAGACTGCAATTTTATAACCTTTGGCTTCAAATGTTAGATTGAAACTATGCCTGGGAGAGGTTTCTGATTTCCCTGGGGGCCTCACGCTGAGGTAGAATAGCAGTAATTTTAATGTTGCTGTTCAATCCTTTGTCATTTAGAGCAAATGGGGTGGAAAATTTAATTGCTGGAGGCTATTCCATCAGGAGCACAAAAAAAATAAATGTGAGGAGAGGAAGCTGAGGGAAGAAGAGTCATAAAGAGCTGAAATCCTTCTGGAAGGGGAGGTGTTTGAGTGTCAGAGCTGCCACAGCAGGAGAGGGTGGTTCCTCCTGCACCCTTTGCCAGAATTGCTGTTCCTGCCAGTGGAAAGTGCACCTGGAAGTGATGGAGGTGTCAACCATTTTGCAGGAGCCACAGCCAGTTTTTGCTCATTATGCCAATACTTTTTATCTACAGAAATAGAGATATTGGCTAATTACCCACTCACAACAAAAAGCAGTGAGTCTTAGCAAAAAACCCCTCAGTTTTCTTCTGCAGGAGCAACAGAGTTCTTGGACTGTGTATAAAGGACAGAAATAAAGGTGGGATTGGTCTCTTCTCCCAGGCACTCAGCAATAGGACAAGGGGGGCACGGGGGGCTCAAGCTCTGCCAGGGGAAATTGAAGTTGGAGAGCAGAAAAAACTTCTTTGCAGAGAGAGTGCTCAGGGATTGGAATGGGCTGCCCAGAGAGGGGGTGGATACCCCATCCCTGGAGGATTTTCAGCTGAGCTTGGCCGTGGCACTGAGTGCCATGACCTGGTAAAGGGACTGGAGTTGGCCCAAGGGTTGGACTTGATGATCTCGGAGGGCTTTTCCAACCCAATCCATTCTGTGATTCTATAATACATTTACTTATTGGGAAGACTTAATAATTTTTCCCCTTTTAGTCTTTTTTTATTTCCATACAGACTTCTGAATGTGGTTGTAGCCTCTGTGTAGCCTTGAACTTAGACCCCTATTTTTTGTTTTTGTGAGTCACTTTTCTAGGAATGAGGTGGTGGAAGTGCGACACAAATCCTCCACTGGGAAGTGCCCATCCTTCAAGGTTTTAATGATAATTTTCTCAGATGCAAATCCCTTATTCAGTAAGCCAGCTGCATATTGCAGGGTTTCATTTGGCTGAATTCTGTCTCCTTTGTGGAGGACTTTTCATGCTTTTTGTGGCTGAGCTGCTTTGGAGATGTGCTGTGTCTGCACTGGACAGCACCAGGTTGCTGCAGTTTTGGTTTTTTGTTTTTTTACCAGTTATTTTGTAAGTCTTTGAACTGGACCTGCAACTTCTGAGTCCACAGCAGAGCTGCAGAAGTGCCTGTAGAGTGTCAGTGGCAGCCATGGGAGGGCAGAGAGAGCTGTGGAAATCAGGCAGAAATAAAATCAGCCATGCCAAGTGTTTGTTGAGTACATAAACACATATTGCAGGGCTGGAAAAGGTGAACTTGGAATTCAGAACCAAGGCAGGTGCTGATTGACCCTGAGAACAGCTCAGTTGGTTAAAACTTGGTTGTAATAATGCCAAGGCCATGGGTTCAACCCCCTGTGTGGGCCACTGACTGAAGAGTTGGACTCGATGATCCCTGTGGGTCCCTTCCAACCCAGAACAGTCTGGGATTCTGTGATTCTGTTTGTGCAATGCTGTGTTTGTGGGCACTAGAATTGCACTTCAGACCAACTCAGGGTATCCAGCTGTGGGGGCCTGAAGGTATGGATTTAAATAAGATGCTCTGCATTTTAATTGGGAGTGAACACAGAGGGGAGAAAAAGGCTGTTATTGTTAAAGATGAAGTGTTTGTGGCTGTTCCCTCCTGCAGGAAATGAGCTGAGAGAGCTGCCTGCTTTAATTCACTCCTGCAAGCTTGAGAGTACCCTTTGATCCAGGATTTCTAGGCCATCACTTTGGGATAAATCTAAATACAATACTCAGCAGCTGAGTTCATGCCTGAATATTGTGGGGTTTTCTTGCTGACAAGAGTGACTCTTTTGGGCTTGGTTGAGCATCTGGTTGGTGAATTCTGTTTTCCAAAGGTAGTTGGAGCAGCCCAGCATTGGCTCTGAGTGTCCCCTGCTTAACCTCCTGCCCAGAAATTGTAAATAGCAAAAACTGGAAAGAAATGATGTGGAAAATAATAAAATATTTCGTTTTGTTTCATGAACATTCAATTTTGAGAATTAAATTATCTTTCAGTTAGAGGTTGCCTTGTTATGTGATGTAAGAGTCAGATAAATTAAATAAGGTTGTTTCAGTGGGTTGTGTTTGGTTTGTTACAGGGTCAGGATGAATTTGTGTATTTCCAATGTTTCCCTCTTGCTTGTCCTCAAATGATCCCTCACAACCAGGTCATGTTTTCAGGCATTCCAGAGTCAAGTCACATAAGCAGAGGAACTTTGGGGGCTTTTCCTTCCAAAGCAAAGGCTGTTGCAGGAGGCCTTTGTGCTTGGGTTTTGTCATTTCCACGAGACTTTCTGGCATCTTCCAGTATTGAGTTTCTCATGTTTGGGCTTAATCTATTTTAGGTTTTCCCAAGGGACTCAAAAGGCTGCTGGAAGATGAAACAATTAAAAAGGTTGGCGTAGGAATTGAGGGAGATCAATGGAAGCTGCTGAGTGACTTTGAGATCAAACTGAAGAGCTTTGTGGAGCTGGCTGACGTTGCTAATGAGAAAGTAACACTTCAACCTTTTTGTTGTGGGAGGGAATCTTGTTATTGTGCTGGACAAAAGGAGTTAAAACTTGGTTGTAACAATGCCAAGGTCATGGGTTCAATCCCCTCTATGGGTCATTGACTTGAGTTGGACTCAATGATCCTTGGGGGTCCTTCCAACTCAGAATAGTCTGGGATTCTGCAATATTTGTGTGAGTCTTTCCTTGTCTTGATAGGAGTTAAAATCCAGTAGCCAAGGTGTGTGTTGGAATAAAGCAGTGATCTATTACAGCAGTTTAAAAAACCCCCTTTCACAACCTGCACAGCTCAGTCCTGTCTTCCAGTGAGCCAGTTTTTAATAACCATTTGTTGCCTTTGAGGTCTGTTCACCCTCAGTATTCACAAGGTGAGGCTTTTGAATTCAGCTGCAGATGCTTTTCCTTTAATTCTTAGTGCTGGGGCTTGCCAGATGGAGTCCAGTCAGGGTTCTGCTGGCCCTGGTGTCACTGTCCCAGCTGTGCCTGAACCCTATAAATAGGATACCAGAAGGAAACGTTCCTGCCATGGCCTGCTGGGTGCTGGAGGGAAGCATCAAGCTCTTCCTTGGGGTGCTTCCTCTGGAGGTGTTTGCCACAGTCTGGAGCTATGGAAGTATCTTGACTTCCACAGTTCTGCAGTTGGTGTCACCTCTGCAGTTTTTGAACACCTGCTGACCTGTTGGTTACAGCTCATGCAGCATTTGGCACCCCCTGAATTTCAGTTCACTTCCACAGATGGTTTAATGTGGGGTGACCTGTGCTGTCTTTTTACAAAAGAGAGGAAAGGGTTCATTTCCTTCCAGCTCATCCTGCCTTATTTCTAGCATGTCCCTTAAAACTCTTCTCATTGTATGTGCAAGGCTTTTCCTTCCCTGTGCTCTGTCTCCCCATGCACTTCTCATTCCTTGTGTGATGGTCCATCAGCATTTGGGGCAGTGCTTTCCTCATGAACCACCTTAAAATTCCAGTTCCTGGTGGAGTGGGAATTGTACAGATTTAACTGTTTTGTTCAAGCAGTAAAAGGAGCTGTTACTTCTCAGATTTGGAGCTTCCTCAGTCACCCCCTTTTGTTTTTTATCCCATCATTTAACTTGGGATAATTTGTTATGAAGATGAGCAATGTGATCTCAGCAGCTCAAAAGTCTTTTGCTAAAGAGAAAACAAACCAAAAATAAACTTGAAAGTGAAGCAGGAGAGAACAAAGAACAGGGTTATATATAATGGCACAATGCAAGAGGGAGGGCTGGGGGAGCCAAAAAGGAACAATTGGCAAGTTTTTTTATACCAGATCTGGGTGGAAGAGCTGATAATGCTGCACTGCTGCTCTTGGGCTCCGTAGTGGGGCACCTTTTCCAAGTGGGAAGAGCAGCAGGTTCTGCAGGAAAGCTCCCTGGGCTCTGAAGGGAAGCTCCCCAAAGTGGCTTAGCTCAGTTGGTTAAAACTTGGTTGTAATAATGCCAAGGCCATGGGTTCAATCCCCTGTGTGGGCCATTGACTGAAGAGTTGGACCTGATGATCCCTGTGGGTCCTTCCAACTCAGAACAGTCTGGGATTCTGTGTGGCAACTGTGATTGACAAGTGTTTGTAGGAGCCATTGGGAACAGCAGTGCTGGGGACTTGGGAAAGCTGCTTTCCAGCCCTTGGAGCAGTGGCTGGTGTGGGCAGAGCTCTGCTCTTCTGCTCTGTGCTTGATTTCAGCCTTACTAAAGATGTCAGACCTGACTATTCCTGTGTTTTTAGTAAATAAATCCCTGGTGTTTGATACTGAGTTTTCCTAATTAGAAAAGCAAATAAAAGAAAAGCCCTGAAGGAGAGAGGGGGTGCTATTTAAGTCCAGAGCTTTTATTTTATCAACCAGAGACTGCTTTGTACAGTTATTTCCTATTTTTTGATACTGTGACAGTAGTGAGAACACTACTTGGAAAAACCAAGTGTGTTTTGCATAACCCAGAGCTCTTTGCTTCTCATGGGGGATCAAGTACAACTCAATCTTTCTGGGGGTACATTCTGCCAGGTCCAGCTGCTTTTCCTTCTGACCAAATCCTGGGTTGTTGTTTTCCCCAGCTGAAGTGCAAGGAGACGTGGAGCCTGAATGGGCTGGTGAAACACCTGCTGGGGAAGCAGCTGCTGAAGGACAAGGCCGTGCGCTGCAGCGACTGGGAGAAGTTCCCCCTGAGTGAGGAGCAGAGACTCTATGCAGCCACAGATGCCTATGTAGGTACCACCATCCCACTCTGGCACGGAATTCCTTTTCTAATGTGCTCTTGGCTGCTGCTTTTAATGCCTTTCTGCTACCTGAGATCCCTGGAGTGCTTCAGGGTGGGAATGCCACCAAGTGGGTTGTTACCCCAATTCCTTGTGTGTCTGGTGTCTTTAAACCTCAGTGTTCATCCAGAGCTTTGTAGGGTGTTCCCTGGGCTTGGAATGTGCCAAGTAATGTGGGCACCAAGGATTGTCTGAGGGGTGTCATAGAATCACAGAATCAGCTGGGTTGGAAAAGCCCTCCAAGATCATCAAGTCCAACCCTTGGGCCAACTCCAGTCCCTTTACCAGATCATGGCACTCAGTGCCACGGCCAAGCTCAGCTGAAAAACCTGCAGGGATGGGGAATCCACCCCCTCTCTGGGCAGCCCATTCCAATCCCTGAGCACTCTCTCTGCAAAGAAGTTTTTTCTGCTCTCCAACTTCAATTTCCCCTGGCAGAGCTTGAGCCCCCCGTGCCCCCTTGTCCTATTGCTGAGTGCCTGGGAGAAGAGACCAACCCCCACCTGGCCAGAACTTCCCTTCAGTGTCTGTCTGTCAGTTCAAGTTGTCACCTCAGGGCAGTGAGTTTTCCTGGAGCAATCAGGTTGTTTGTGTGGAGAAAAGCTGAATTCTTGCAGTGTGATCATCCCATGCAGATGCAGCTTGGATGGTGTGTATTTGAGGGCATTAATTGCTCACAAAAGTCAAGAGAGGGTGATCACTGGTATTCCCTTGCCTGCAAGTGTTCACTGTAGCTTGTTACCACTTTTGGATGTGTTTCCTACTCTTTTTGTCCTTTGTCTTAGCTGCTTATGAACCAAAATCCTGCTACATGTAGGATGTGAGATAAAATTCAAAAGCAACTTAGAAAAAAGTACAACTTTTCCCAGTGGATAATACAGGAGAACCACAGTGTGGATTCTCAGGATGAGTTATTTAGTTGCATGTGGAGGGAGGGGTTGGGTGAGGTTTTTTTTTACCTTGGTTTTTCATTACTTTGCAAGTACTGTGGCTTTTCTGCAGTTCTGTGCAGGGTTTTACCAAGATGCCACTGGGTGCTGCTCCCTGGGAGAAAATCATTCCTTATGACAGCATAAAAAAGTCCCTTCTGGCTTTTATTTCTGGGATTAGAGGAGGGGAAGTGGGACAGTGGTCCCTGTACTGACTCAGGGAAACATTGCACGTTTTCTAGTCTAGTTAAATGTTCAGTTGTGAAGGGTTTAGCACCTGGGAAGACCCAAACCAGTAAAGAAAAGGGTTTTTTAATGCCTGGCTCAGCTTTTGTAGCATTTTTCAGGCAGTGCCTCTTTCCCACTATCCTCTGTTCACCTGGATTGCCTCCTGGAGCCCCCCAGGAAAACAAGAGGGAGTGACTTGTTTCTTTTTCTTCTCTGAGATGCTTTGGTTAACATGTGTAGCCTAATTAGCACATTCCTGGCTTTAGGCTCTGTTTTTCTGTTGGAACTGATTATTCATGTCAAGGGAAATATTAAACACACTGAATCCACCTTGAAGGGTTTGTGGCTCTTTCCTGGAGCACAGCATGAAATCTGAATGAGGGGAGCAGGTGGTGGGACTGGGAGCTTTCTGTGTGCAGCAAACTTGCCAAGATGCCCATTCTGGGATCTGTGTCAGAGTATCCCAATCCAAAGGGGATCCCAAGTCAGGATTTAGCCTTTTGTGCAGCATTCTGTGACCTGGGCCTGGTGAATGATGGACTCAGGATGGGACAGTGTGGGCCAAGAACTTGCAATTTGCTGTTCACAACATGTTTGTGTCATGATTTGCTCCACTAATTCCTGTTTTTTGGTTGTTTTCTTTTGTAGTTTAGTCTCTAAGATGTTGTTTTTCTGCTGCTGAGTACTAATTATTTCCTTTCTCTTGTAGGCTGGCTACATGGTTTATGAAAAACTGAAAAACATGAGTAACAGTGACCAAAACAGGTTTTGTGCAAGAAAAGGTAAGTTGTGCATTCAAGCATAAGGAATTCATTCAATGTACACGTGAATATTCCATTTCTCAACAGGCTTTTTGATAATATCAGGATTGTTTGGCTTTTCTTTGTGGTAAGAGATCACTCCAGAGGGAGCAGAGAGTAGAAACTCTTGTAAGCCCAGGGTTACTGTGCCCTGTGACCATTTCCCACAGTGATGTAGGAGTGCAGTCTTGGGATGCTGTTTGGGTTTGTCTCTGCTGTACACAGAGATGGGAAGAATTCCTGCTGGCATTCCAGTTTATGGAAACACTTCAGTGAGTTGATTTCATTCTGCTGATGCAGGGACAAGAATTTGGGAAGAAATGAGGCCACAAAACAAACCATGTTATCAAGTAATGCTTTCCTTGAGACATATAAATAAGTATGACAAGTAGCTTGGGACTGAAAAAGAGGCTTTCTGTCTTCCTGTCAAGACAGAAATGGCCTTATTGTCCCCTTAATAAGAGCTGCAGGTTTTTGGTCTGGGTTTAGACAGCATGTCCATGTTAGCAGCTCTTTCCTGGGAGCTGGAGGGAAGCAGGGAAGGATCACTTGGAGTCATCCTGTTGTGTGTCTGTTTTCCCTGAGTGTGTGTAATGGAAGAGGTGCAGTGCTGAAGCACATGGAGGCTTGGCCTGATTCCCTGAGTACTTGGAGTTTAAGCCCTTGAAAAAGCTGCCTTGTCAGCTGTAGATCTTGTAGAAATGCAGTTCCTGGAATGGGATTTCTTTATATAGATATTAGACCCCGATTACTGTGGAATGACTCATGGCCTTTCTTGCAGTGGCCACGTCTGAGGGTGTGAAGGAGCGTTTGACTTCACTGGCTGAAGAGGTAACAGCCCTGGCTTCCCACATCCCTGACTCTTCTGGACAACTGGAAAACTTCCAGAGGTCAGTTTTTTGCCAACTTATCTCTACTTGGCCTCTAAAAATCAGTGTTTTGATATGAGGTCTCATGCAACAAAATACACGTGAGTGAGGAGCCATCTGTTACCTGTGGGTCCTTTTCCAAGAAATCATTGCCCTTAAATGTAAGAATATGTTTTCATTGGTCAGATTGCAGTGGGTTGGACACTGACCTTGGCCGAGTTTTAGTTCTTGCTGAACCTTATTTTGTAACTACTCAGGACTCTTGTGTGACTGTCCATTGGAAATCTGGAGACTTGATATGAGCAGGGGAGCAGTAAATACTACAGTGTTTTTGGAGGGCCTTTATAGATTGGGGTTTTTTTCCACTGTAAACCAATTTAATTTTCTTCTTATAGAATTGTAATCTCAGTTGCATATGAGGGAGTGTTTGTGTGTCCAGTTTTGGACAAACTCTGTCTGGAGAGACAGATAACTTCAGAGTCCTCTGTTCTGCTTGGAGCTTGAGTGGGTGTAGTAACTGCTTTGTTTTACCTCCTAGGGCTGCAGAAATACTGGCTGAGATATCAGGGAGTGTGAATGCCTTAAGAAGCACATTGTTGGGTTCAGGTTCCCCTTCTGGACTGGAGAGGAGCTGTGGTGCAACTGCAACAAATTCTGAGGCCAAGTCAGCAGGTGCTGAACCCCAAAATGCTGACTGTGCCAAGCAACTTGAAGGTGACTTCTACATCTGCTCTGATGCCACACTGGCTGCCCTCTGGGAGGGAGAGAGTCATGGAGAGGAGGCAGAGAGAGGGAGCACTGTGGAAAACAGGGCTGCAGCAGCCACACCTGTGGACAAAGCAGAGAGAGATGACTTCATGTCACTGGACATTACTGAGCAAGAGCTTCAGGTCTTGGAGTGTCAGGCTGCAGAAGAGTTGGTCAACCAAGCTGCACCTGAGGTAGTTATTTCCCACAAGAGTTTGAAAATTTTTTATCACTGAGAGAATATTCAGGTGTTTTGGAAGAAGGGCTCACTCTAGAAGTGCCTGTGGGGATAGTTCAGCTCAGAGCTGCTCTTCAGTCATGTGTTTGGAAGGATTGGTATCCAGGAGCTCCAGGTAGTCTCATTAGTTTTCCTCTTTCACTTGTTAGTGTGTTACCAAAGAATTCCTTGCAGTGTGGGGACCAGTTCTGCACTGGAGCATCTCCAGCTTGGGCATGAGAAGAAGCAGCTCTGTTTGCAAGGGATCCATAAATGAGCAGTCCTTCCAGTGGCTGTGGGTTGATGCCTCCTAAATCAGATTCATATTTCCTTATGTTCTAAGTGTTGTGATACTACTGCTTTTTTGTATTACTACAGGGCCTTATTAAGGTCTAATATTTCTTTCAAATATTTCATTTTTAGTGGAGAGGCTTCAGAGCTCAATGTTGACCTTAACTATTTTTGGTAAAAAGCAAAAGCCTACAGAGAAATGGTTTGTAACATGTACTGAGGTTTAGAGGGTTGTGGGTAAAACAGAAGGAACTTTGCTCCTAAGAAGAAAATTGTGGGATTTGGTGTTTTAGGAGGAATCTTCCACTGACAACGAACAGAATGTTTCCTGTGTCATTGAGAGTGATGAAGAACTGGAAATGGAGATGCTGAAAGTGAGTGCCCTCAGGATTTATTAATCCTTTTCTGATGATGATGCTCTTGCATCACATGCAGTGGAGCATAGTTGAGGGGAGGGAATATTAAGTAAAACAGTGTTGCTTACAGAAGGTGGACAGAAGATGAAGGTGTGGATACTTAAAGAATTCCATTTATTGGTGTTACACTTTAATATCCCCTGCATTTTGCAGTCTTTACTACACCAGCTTAGATTTTGTCCACCTACTAGATTTGTTTTAACCAGATGAAAACTTGTGTGTCCCTCTATCATATTACCCCAGATATGCATTTTATCTACCTGTTCATGCTCCAAAATAACTTTTTCCTCCTGATTTCTCAGTCTTTACATGATGTAGATGATTCTGAAGGAGTTGGACCTGAAAGTGAGTCCACCAAAGCCAGGAAAACTCCTGACACAGAAGTGACTGTAACACCAGATGGTGATGAAGATGAAGGTATTGAGGAAGAGGAGGAGGAATATTTTGGTAGGTGGTGTTTTTGTTTGTTTGTTGTGGGGTTTTTTGTTTTGTTTTTGGGGGGGTTGTTTTGTTTTTGGTTTGTTTTTTTGTATAAATAAATAAACTGACTGTCTTATAGAAGCAGCTGTGGAAGCCCAACAAGATTTAGTTTCTTAAAGCAGAAAGATAAAGCTCACCTGGGTTTCTGAGGGAAAATTTGGACTGTGTAAAGATGCAAATGTAAAGATGGCACCTCCCAGAGCTGCCTCTGCTCTCTTCTTCCATTGCTGCTTCCTGGCAGAATCCTTAGGCAATTCTGCCTTGGAGATCTGGAACCGGTGCCTTGGGGCTGTCCCTGTGGAGACAAACCCAGTGGGGAAAAGAGAGTGGCATGTGAGGAGAAACACACTTTGACTTGTTTGGATTAACCTGTTCTAAATGATGCAGTTGTGCATTACAGTCCTGTTGCTGTATCTCATTAATCAACCATATGTTCTGCTCTCATGCAAGGTCTCTGAGGAGCCTGTTTGCTGTTTTGAATCCTTCTTTCTAGGCTGTAAATATCTTGAGTTTGATGTCTCTTTTCCCTGGAATTGCCCAAACTCTCAGCCCTGGGCATCCCTAACCATGAGCAGACTGTTGTTTGTTGAGGCAGTGCTTCATCTCTGTAAAACTGAATCCCAGATGAGTGTTTTCTGCTCTCTCCCACTAAAGATCCACTGCTGCCAGAGCCTGGGGAAAGCCACATCACGTGTCTGAAGACCTACTTTGGGCATTCCTCCTTTAAACCGTGGGTATATCTTTTGTTCAAATGGACACTCTAATTGTCCTTCCCTTTTTTCAACCTGGATGATGCTTTTATTAATACATACTTGGAAAAAAACCCAAACCAGTAACAAACAAATCAAGGGCCCTGTTTACAGTCTCCTGTGTTGAAGGTAACTGACCCACAAGAACTGCAGTTATTATTTGTGATTTCCTGTAAATATCTGCATTAAGTGCTGTTTGCCTTAGTCCTGTTGGAGATCCCCACTGTGACACTCATGGCCCTACCTCAGCAGTCTGAGTGGTTGCACTGTGCAAAAACAACACTCTAAGGCAGCCTCAAGGCTTTCTTTAACCCACAAGTCAACAGAATATGCAGTTTTATGAAATTCACTTGTTCTGTGTGGTGGCAAAAATCCAAATATTCCCCTTTGTTTAATTTAAAGGGTCCAGTGGAAAGTGATCAATTCACTTATAGAAGACAAAAGAGATAATCTTGTTGTCATGGCAACTGGTAAGTTACCTTTGCATCCTGAGAAACAGCAAAAAAATCATTCCCTTTTTGGGGAGTGTAGCAGAAAAAGCACGGGGGGCTTTTTTGTGGTTTTTTTGGTTTTTTGTGCTCATCAAGGTTTTAGAACTGTCTGCTATAGGTGCATAGGAAACATGATGTCTCACTTCTGCCTCCTTTTTCTTTAAGGCTATGGGAAAAGCCTGTGCTACCAGTTTCCTCCTGTTTATACTGGACACACAGGAGTTGTCATCTGCCCTCTCATCTCCCTGATGGAGGACCAGGTGCTGCAGTTGACGTGAGTGATGTGGTGGGGAGAAGCTGCTGCTCCATTGCCTGTGCAAACACAGGTTCTGCCTGGGGCATTTCTGGGGGCTTCAAGGGGAAGCTGCAGGGCTTGTGTTTCCCCAGGAACACACACCAGCTGTGCCATCAGTCCCAGAGCCCTGGGTTTGCCAGGCAGGCTCAATTCACCAGGGATCTCTGAGGGCTTTTCTTGCCCAGACTGAAGTGATGGAGGAGCTTCCTGGGCTGTTTCAGCCTGTGGGAGTTCTGTCCAAGTTGAGTAGGGCTTCCTTTGGGTCTCAGAAGTGACAAGTGGACAAGGAACAGCTGGAAGTTGCAGGCAATTCAGATCAAAGTTAGAGCACAGGCTTTCAAGAGGGACAGTGTAGTAGTTTCCTAAAACCTGCCCTCTTCACTTCTTAAAAGATCTGAGGGGGGAACTTGTGGGTGACACCAAATTGCCTTTACTTGAGCAGTCAGGTGTTGTCAAGATAAAAAAATCAAAGAAATTTAATATCTGATAATGCTTTCTCCACATGTACTTGCTTCCTATTGTAAGGCCTATTCACTTCTGACACTTCCTCATTGAAGCTGTGGGAATCCTGCTGAGTTGTCTGAGTTCATTCCTGCCTTGTCCACCTTGGGAAGAAAGGCTCTTTTGTGAAAGGGGGGATATGAAGATGTTTTGAAGTGAGGGACATCAATTATGTGTGGTATTTTGCTGATTGTGAGGGGATGAATGGCTGGACAGCCTGAGCTCCTCCACTGAGTAGCACTCAGCAGGGTGTCTGTGTGTTCAGCTGCTGCTTTGACTTTTCCACTGTTTTCCTCAGTGGAAAGGGTTGATTCACTACATTCCCAGTGGGTCATGCATTTTGAAGGCTGAGGAGACTGAATTTCTCCAATCTGCTGCCACTCAGTAATTTGTCAGTCAGTTTGGCTGCCAAGGGCTGAGCAGCTGTGGAAACCAAAATACAATAAATAAGTTAAGAGCTAAAATTTGAATTGGTTGAGCTGGTAATTATGGAGGCCATCATTAAGAAGCAGCCACCTGATGGAACATTAGCAGATGCAGCACAAGTAGCTCACAAAAGATTAAATATCAAGGCAAAACTATGGTGAGGTATTAATGCTAAAATCCAAGTATGATGCCCTGTTCAAGACAATTTTTTCATGTTTTATTAGTGAACTTGGTTCCAGTGCAATGAAAATGGTCTCACTCTGTCTGATTACTAATTGTACTACTCCAGTGTGGGTCTTATGGAGAGAGCTGGAGGGGAAGAGGATTTGGGAGGCAGGAAGAGCCATGGACTTGCTATCTCAAAAGGATTTTTCCCACAAAGGTCCTTGAAGAAAGTAGTCTCTGACCTCAGAGTTCAAGTTCCCTTGGAAATGCTGGCACAGGCTGGAAGCTGAAGCTTGGAGGGTGGATCTGTTCATGACTGTGCTCTTTCTTTGATTTCTGCAGAATGTCAGGGATTTCAGCTTGTTTCCTGGGTTCTGCTCAGTCAAAAGGGGTCAAGGAATCCATCAGAGGGTGAGTCTTAGCCAAGCTGTCTGGGCTGGGGTGTGGCTTTTCTGGAATGTTTGCTGTGGTCTTCACTGAATTCCTCTTGTTCTCTGTCAGAAATCTGGTCTTGTTCTCATTTCCCTCTTCAAGGGACAATCATGACTTTGTTGTGTTTATTTGTCTGGGGTTTTCTGTTCTCTGACAGTGTCTTTGTTCTTGCAGGGGTCAGTACAGAATCATCTACATGACTCCAGAGTTTTGTTCAGGGAATTTACAGTTACTTCAGGATCTTGACCAAACTCTTGGTAAGTTGAGGGTAAGGTGGTGGCTGAGTTGGCAGGCAGCCTAAATTGAGAACTTCACTTAAAAATTTGGAGTATTTGAAGATTTTTTCACCAGTTTCTTGGTGAGGGTAGGGTGGTGACTGGAAATAAATGGTGTCATGAGACCCTTATATGTGAGTAGTGTCTTCAGCCTGATCTTGTCCTGGGAATGTTGGGCAGTTCACTGGGAACAGAAGTGCTAATACACCTGTGATTGTGGAATCACAGGAACTGAAATCTGTTACACTAAATATTGTAGCCTTTTAGTGTTCTTACTTCTCTGATCTTCAGCAGAATGTAACAATGAATTGGTGTTTTCAAACACTGTAAAGCCTCCTAAAAATGCCTTTTATCAAAGGTGATGCTGCTGCTGGACAGGTCACTGAGTGAAATCAAGGCATGGAGACTCCAAGAGCTGTTTTACCAAAGAACTGAGTTTCTAGTGCTGTTCATGTGTCTGTGCTGTGGTTCTGTGCCCACCAGGTATCACCCTCATAGCTGTGGATGAAGCTCACTGCATCTCTGAGTGGGGCCACGACTTCAGAAACTCCTTCAGAACTTTGGGCTCGCTCAAGAAGGCTCTGCCACAGGTGAGCTTTGGATATGCTGGACTTCTAATGCCAGAGAAGGATTTGGTTTGACAGTTTGGAAATATCAGGGGTTTTAATTCTGTGCTCTGGGTGTACTGGCCATGCTGGTTTGGAGTTTGACCAGTCCCTGTCAGGGACTGGGCTTTGTGGTTTTCCCCAAATGCTTAAAGGAAGGATATTCTGAACTTGGGCTACCAGAAACTTCAGAAATGTAAACTGCTGTGCAGTGTGATGTCCCTAAGCTTCTGGTTTAACACTGAGGGGTTTTGTTTTAGCTAACTGAGTGGCAACTGATTTCTAGATACTCCTCATGCATTTATTGTGTAAGATCAAAAATTTAGACCTGAACTTTATGTGCTTTTATTGGGAATTTCATCCTATGCTCCCTAAATTAAGCTGATGACATCAGAAAGCCACTTGTGGACTTGGGGAAGACACATTCAACATGGAACTTCATATTTCAAGGGTCCTGTCCCTGTGTGCTCTCTTAGAGCCTTGGTTTAAAGTGGCTCAGGAAGCTGAATATTAGCTACATTTTTCAAATAACTGAACTGATCCAATGATCATAAACACATTGAAGTGCCTGTTTCCATTTGTATCAGTTGACTGTTTTTTAGTTTAAAAAAACCTGAACAATCATGAGAGGTCATGGATGTTTTTCTACTTCTCCTTGTAGGTTCCCATTGTTGCTTTAACTGCAACTGCAAGTCCCTCCATTAGAGAGGACATAGTGAAGTGTCTGAACCTGAGGGATCCCCAGGTTACCTGTACCAGCTTTGACAGACCCAACCTGTACCTGGAAGTTG
This sequence comes from Sakesphorus luctuosus, assembly GCA_013396695.1. NCBI lineage: Eukaryota > Metazoa > Chordata > Aves > Passeriformes > Thamnophilidae > Sakesphorus > Sakesphorus luctuosus. Next base: position 53,096 of record VWZD01010871.1, on the reverse strand, counting down.
GACAACAAAGTGGAGATATCTGTAGGGATTTGAAGCAGTTCCTAACTAGGAAAGGAAGGTAAGCCTGGTTTTGTTGATCCCTCAGTTTTTGCAGGTGTCTGACTTGCTGTGTTCTGTCTCTTTACGTGTTATTTTTATTTTCAGCAGTTCTGTGTATGAATTTGAAGGCCCCACTATCATCTACTGCCCCACAAGGAAGGCCACTGAGCAGGTGGTGTCTCAGCTGAATAAACTCAACGTGGCCTGCGGTTCCTACCACGCAGGAATGGGGAACAAACAAAGGAGAGACACCCACCACCAGTTCATGAGGGATGAAATTCAGGTATGGAGCAAACAAAATACACTTGGTTCTGCTTATCATTGCCGAGTTTCTGGTGGTAGAAAGAATTTTGGAGTATCAGCATCTGTTACTATTTCCTATCTCCAATTCTTGGCAAAGAAGTTGCTGGCTTATGCTGACAGTAATAACATTCCTGGCTTATCTTGGAAATTTCTGTAGTAATTCCCTTAAAAATTGCATGACATATAAGGAAAGTGGTGGTGGCTGGAACAGTATCATCTGTAGCTGCTTTTTTCCTAGGTATTACCCTGAGGCCTGTTGCATTTTGTTTCACAATACGTTCTGTACCTTTTGAGAACAGCTCCTTGAAAACAATCCTGCATTTGCCACAGAACATCATCCCTCATGTTTGTATCCCATGACTGAGCTCTGGCCAATATCAGACTTAAGGTGGCCACGTGTGAGTCTGTTATTTAATCTGAATTTCAAGTCTGCAGCAGCAAGTTGTCTCCAAGAGTGTGAACACTAATCCAGTCAGATTGTTTGTGCTCCCTTAGCACTGAGCCCGAGGCCTCTTGTTTTGCAGTGCGTTGTGGCCACGGTGGCCTTTGGGATGGGCATCAACAAGGCAGATATCCGGCTGGTGATCCATTACGGCGCCCCCAAGGAGATGGAGTCCTATTACCAGGAGATTGGCAGAGCTGGCAGGGATGGGCTGCCCGCCTCCTGCCACGTGTTGTGGGCTGCCACAGACCTGGCTTGTAACAGGTAAAGCACTCCAGGCAGGTCATTTGGCACAACCGGGACAGATTTGGGTGCCATGTGGGGCAGGTAGTTTGGGTTTGGCTCGTGCAGCAGCTCAGGGCATGGGCAGAATCACTGCTCCATATTCCCATCCCACAGCCCCATGTTATTGTCTCACTGGGATGCTTCCAGTGCTTATTGGGAAGGATATTAAATGAGGCAGCAGGTAGATGTGTCCTAACATGCCACCTTTGAGGCTCTTAAAAGAAGAGTGATGATATCCCTGCATGTTTTGGAATGTGGCAGTGGAACTGATGACTAATTGCCAGAGATTGAACAGTTAAAGGGCTCTCAGTGCCCTTTGACCTCTCCTTGGTGCCTTTTGGTGTGCATCTCCAAAGTTCAGTAGCCTGTGGGGTTGGAAGAAGTTGATATTCTGATGGAATAACTCTTAGAAGAATGTGAAAATGTGCTTTTCTGAGCAGGCCCTGTGCTCTGAGGATCAAGGCTGTGGAGAAGCAGCAGGCAGGCAGCTTGGGGCTAGTTTTTGTAAAGTGTATTTTCCAAGTGCTCCTGGTGTATTTCCTCTTTGGTGTGAGTCAGGGGAGTCGTGGTGAGTATTTAAGGCTCTTCACTTCTCTCAACAGGCGCCTCCTGAACGAGATCCACAACGAGAGGTTCCGGTTGTACAAACTGAAGATGTTGGCCAAAATGGAGAAGTACCTCACGTCCAACAGCTGCAGGAGGAAGTGAGTGCTGGCTCCTGTTCAAGGCTTGGGCACTTCAGGCAGCTCTGAGAAGAGCTGCTGGGACTGGGTCACAGCTGGAGCCTGAAACCAGGAGGCATCTTACACTCACTGTGTTCTACAAGCACAGAACACTCTGTTTTCTATTAATAAGCAGTATCAGAAATACAACCTTCAGCACACTTGCAGCCATACATCAAGTGTTTCCTCATATACTTTAAAAAACCCCAACTTCTTCTTCAGAGGAATCAAAGCCAAATAATTGGTTCCCCGGTGAATTAATTAATGATGCTGATTTCAACTCTGTTTTCTGCAGTAAATTTCATGTGTAAATTCTTGGTGTTTTATTGAATTCCTTCCATTCCCTTGGGTAGGATCATCCTGTCTCATTTTGAAGACAAACAGCTCCGAAAGGCTTCCTCTGGCATCATGGGCACAGAAGAATGCTGTGATAATTGCAGGGCCAGGTAAGCTTTCCTCCCTGAACACTCCTACTGGGGGTTGTGTTCTCTCAGACTGACTTGCAAGGCAAATTATCTAAAAGAATTGGCTTTTATGCATCTGATCTTGCAGATGTTCAGCCTGAGGTGTATTTTGGAACAACTCTCACCTTTTGCTAATGAGTTGAGCAAGCTGTAAGCTCCAAGTTGGGCTGTGGGAAAGCCTGGAAAGGGAGCATGATGGCAGTTCCTATAAGGATACAGAGCAACACTCTGAAACTGAGACACTTTTATTAATCAGTTTAAGCCCTATTAGGTAATTAATCCCAAAACAAAACATTTGCAAATGGTGTGTGGTACCAGTGTGTCTAAGGCTAAATTGCCCCAGTGTCAAGGGAGCTGTTCTCCTGTTACAGCACATGCTGACTTGTGTTCTTTTAGCCTTGATGATAATCTCGTGGAAGTGCTGAGGGGAATTCAGGGGGTCAGTAGTCCCAGAGGTATGAGCAGAAACACCTTCCTCAATTTCTTCTGTAGTTATAACAAAGCTTTCCCTCAAGTTGTAGTCAAGGATTCCTTGTTCTTCCTGGTAGCCTGATGCTTTTTGATCTAAGGCAAGATGTTATGCTGTGTTGCCTTCTGGAAAATTGCTATCAATTCAGCTGTGCTTCAGTGTGTCAAGGATGGGGAAATCTTTGCTTGGCCTCTGCTGTAACTAAAGGAGAACTTAAGAGATCATCATTTCAATCTTTGCAGTCGTGTTGCTGTGCCAATAAAGAGCCAGATGGTGAATTTGTACTGCAGAACTGCAATCACTTGAAATAGATCACTTTGCTTGGTCTCCTTGCAAGTGATTTGTGCCAGTAATTTTTCAGTGGGTTCTTCCAGTCAGTCATAAATGTATTAATTTTTTTCTTTTCGTTTTCTTAAAGCAACAGACAAATGTATTTGCTATTAGATGCAATATGTTGTGCATGCCTAAACCAGTCCAAATATTTCAATACTGAATTCAGAGCAGTTCTGTCACAGCAGGTACAACGAAGAACTGGTTGTGGTTGAGCTGGGCAGCTGAGGCACTTCAAGCTACACTGATATAAATCATGCCTAAGTGTAGAGTACTAGGACTGAATGTCTCAGACTAAGTCCATCACTACTGGTTATTTCATTCAGTTATCAATACAATTTGGAACAAGGTAAAGAGGACTTGATATATGTATTAAACTTGTCTGTCTTGGTTCTTTCAGAGGCTCCTGTCTTACAGCCCCCAGTGACTCTGAAAGTGGCTTGCAGGATTTTGGGGAGCAAGCTCACCAGCTGCTGTCTGCAGTGAGTGCCCTGGAAGAGAAGTTTGGGACCAGAATGCCCATTCTGCTTCTCCGAGGCTCTGTAAGTGCCAGTCCAGCTCCTTGGGTGTGCTCTGAGAGTGGAAGGGCTGTCACAGTGTCCCTCTTGATACACCAAACAATACATGGATACAAGCCATGTGTCTATACCCTTTTTCTCGGAGAGATGGATGTTTGTAGAGAGACTTTGTGGAGCTGCTCAGCACCACTTCCCATGCAACAAACAAGATGATAGTCCTCTAAGGTTTTTGTAGAAGTGCATAATTTTCATTATCTTGCAAGAAACAGCCTTTTCAGAATGAAGAATCATCATCTTAACAGCTTAAAAATAACTGGCTTATGGTTGAGTAAAGCAGATGATTGCACTGTGGCTTTGTGCTGCTGCCTGACTGGGAGCAGTGAGGTGAGAAGTAGGATGCTAAAATGCATACAAAGGATTTCTGTGTATGTTTACTGGAGGAAGAATAAGAGCAGAATCACTTATGTTCACAAACTGAGGAGAAAAAATGGCCTGTAGTACTTCATAAAACTGTGGGAATTATGTCCCTTTTTTAGCTTTCTAGTAAAAAATTTAAGTTATTTACTGACACTGAAGTGTCTGGGAGAGGAGTATTCTGTAACATATTTGAGTGTGGTCTTGAGTATTCATTTATATCACTGCAGTAAATGAAGCTTATGCCAAATTTGCACTGGAAATCCAGAGTAGCCTTTCACTGCCTGAAAGAATAGACTTTTCTGGGCTGAAATACTATTTGGACCCTGAGTTCAGAGGTATGAAAACCCATCAGACAGCAGGTAGTCAGCTTTTTTCAGAGCCTGAACTCTTACTAAGAGAGGAGTAGATCAGCAGTGTTTTAAAAAGCAAACAAAAAAAAATCACTTTGCAATGAAGGCTGGAGGAAGAGGAGTAGAGCAGACATGAGAAATGAACTTGCTTCTGGCTTAGTACCCATGTCCTGGGATTTAAACAAGACTTGTTAAGTTGTTTTTACTGCTGTATGGGCTTGTTTTTAATAAAAACTACAATGGATAGCAGCTTCTGTTTGAACTCCTGCAATGTTAGATTGACCTCAAGTGGTTGAACACAAACTGTGCTGGATGACTTGAATGCTTTGCTGTGGATGGCTGGGCCATTCCTGTGACCACCTCATAGATGAAAGAAGATGTTTTAACAGTTCTGGGATCCAAGTGTGGGCTGGGGTGGGGTCTTATTGTACAGTGAAGCCATAATCTTGTCACAGCCTTGGCAGAAAGTGCAGGAAGGGATTAAGTGAGAGCAGTCCACTCACTTGGCAGGTTTTTGGTTTGGTGGTTAAGTTGGAAGCTTTATTCCACAAGGACTGGGCAAATCTGACTGACTCTCCCCAAAACTGCAGAACTCTCAGCGGCTGCCCGAGCGGTTCCGGAGGCACCCTCTCTTTGGCAGGGGGAAAGAATGGCCAGAGAACTGGTGGAAACTGCTCTGCCAGCAGCTGATCATGGAAGGATTCCTCAGAGAAGTCTCAGGGCTTAACAACAAGTTTGCAACCACTTGTGCTCTCACCCAGAAGGTACTTTGGGGTGTGAAATGACCCTCTGAGTGCTCCTGTGAGTAATCCATAGCTAAGCCACACAGTTTTTCTTACAGGGGAGAAATTGGCTGTCACAAGCTGGATCTGCCTCCAAGCCAAGTCTTCTGTTGCAGTCCAGTGAAGACCTGAATCTGCAGAAACCTTCCAGAAGGTAATTATGGCACCTGAGCACTTCCTTACTAACACAAGATCTGTCTTTGAAAGCTGCTTTTGGAGAGGGCAGGGTGGGCAGGACAGCATGTGAAGCTGTAGTTCTGCTTCTGGTTAAATTGAATAAACAGTGCTGGGTTGGCCTCTTGCAAAAGCTGACTCTGATCAGCCCTTCTGAAATGAAGAAGTAATGAGCTGGAGGTTGCAGGGGTTTTGCTGTGACAAGAAATAATATTAGAACACAGCTCTTCAGTCCTGTCTGTAGGAGCCACTTCTGGTGCCTACAGTGTCTTAGTGTTGCTAATAAGAAAATGAATCAGGTAATGGTAAAGTATCAATTTTCTTTCTAATACACTTGTGGCTTTTTCAACTTCTGTCTTCTAGAATTCAAAAAATAGCTTATTTCAGCAGTAAGTAATGGTGAAAGCTGTGTACTCACTGCAAACCAGAAAAGAGTTACTGCGTTTTTCCATGAATGGCATCTTTAAAATCAAAGCTCTTGCAAGTGTTGTCATGAAATATGGTTTTGTCTAAAAACTTCAAATTAGTCTGCTTAGCAAAATGCTAGTTTTTTTTAGGGGCATTGTGACTGTAGGAATGCCTTGGTCTGATTTGATGAAGATATAATTGCTTCTATTACAGCAGTAAACCTTCAGCTGTGGTGTCCATGCAACGCTCCCCACTCACCAAAGGAGCAACACAGTCCCCAGTCAAACAGGTCTGTACCAGCACAACCCTCCTGCACTGTGATCCAGCCTTGCTCATGTTAAAAAAAAACCCTTCAAATGTATCAAGGTGTCATGAATTAATATTTTAATGCTAACAGCTACCTCAGTGCAAAGGTGGTAAACCAGCATTTGTCTTGTTCTTCTGGGTTTTTTTGTAGATGTCTCTGTATGAGATGTTTGCCTATGACAGACAAGGTAAAACTCCTCCAAGAAGCAATAACATGCCTAACAGGTACAGTACTTGAATTTCAAGTGCAGTTCCCTAATTTTGACTGTGTGAGGAGGGAGTACTGCTTGTAGGGTGATGCTTACAATGAGCATTTGCCTATGAGGTGGCTGTGAAAATGTTTAATGGGTTAAAAAAAGACAAGTGCCTAAAACTTGCATGATATTTCAAAACCTTGAGCTATTACCACATTTAAGAGTTACCATCAGTTAAGGGCTCTGCCTTTCTGCACTGGCCTAGAGAAGATTGAGGTGAAGTTGAGGCTCCCTCAGGTCAAAAGAAATCAAATAACCTTTTGCAAAAAACAGACCAAGTAATTTGTTTTCCTGGCTCATGTGCTGCTTCAGATTAAATGCACCTTGTATTTGAGTGGATCCCTCCTTCAGGCCACTCTTCTGATGCTGGCAGATGACAGGAAAAGAGGCTTTGTCACTTAAATGTATCATTGTCACTGCAGCCATGTGAAGATAAATTGTTTTGGGGACAGCTGAAATCCAAATGAAGTGTAATTTTGCACTGTGCTTAGGGAAGGATGCTCTTAGTCCAGCTTGTCTGCTCACAGCAGTGTTACCCTGGCAGTCTAATCAAGGGCAAATGTTCCTGAGTCTGGGAGCTGTGCTGATTCCACTTGGAGCACAGCAGCTGTCCCTGTCACTGATGGTTTCAGGCTATTAGTGCTGTTTGCCAGGGCTAATGTTCTCCAGGGGCAAAAATGGAAGGTGGGATGGCATTTCAGAATCAGGTCATGAGTACACAAGTGCTTTTTGGAGCTTGTTTTGTCCATGAATAAGCTGACCTAATGCAAGGCTTCCTTCACACTTCTCTGTTTTCTGTTAGTGTTCCAGGGCGTTCACCACTGAAATCTCCTCTGAAGCCCCAAGAAGCAGCTGCTCCATCTCGAGAAAAAGAATTAGAGGTAAACTTTTTTTTGGGATAGGGAGAAGATCCCTGAATTGCAGGCAACCTGCAAACCACAGTTGTCCTATGTTGGAGCAGCTGGCTTGGACAGCTCTTAAAATGACTGAGTTGTTTTGAATACAAGTCCTAGAAGAGAAATTGAAATGTGTTAGGATGAATTAAAGGTTTGCAGGGGTTTTTTTGTGTATTAATGGAAGGATCAGGGAAGTGGTAATTTTTCCTCTTGTATTAATTATACCCATGAGTGATGTAGAGCTGCTTCATGAGAATTTGGCTCTCTTCTCTGCAGACTGCTCTGTATGGCAAGCTGCTGACTGCCAGACAGAAGGTGGCTAATGAGAGGGAAATTCCTCCAGCTGTCCTGGCAACCAATAAAGTCCTGGTGGAGATGGCCCGGATAAGGTAAAAGCAGCATGCAGATATGTTGGACAAACTGGGGAGGTTGCAAGCCAAGTCACAAATCCCCTTCTGCTGCTCTTGGGAGAGCGGATCAAGTGTCCCAAATGCCTCCCCCAGCTACTAAAAGGCATTGGACAACAGTATTTTGGGAATGTGGATGTTGTTGCACGGGAGAGCTGGGGACTTATGTGGGAGACAGAGGCAAATAAACATGTTTTGTGGTAAGCTGATCCTCCAAAGTATTAAGCAGCAAATTTGAGCCTTTAACTGTGTTCAACCTTGATGATTCAGAGTTGCAAACAGCCAACTTCATTAGTTGCAGAGATGATGGTGCAGTAATCATATTTTGAAGTGCTTATTAATAGATCTGTGCACCAAGTGCGTGTCCTTCACAGACACTTGATGTTTCCAAGTGTTGGCATAGCACATTTTTCATGGTTTTTTTATTCATCCCAAACCAGGCCTACAAGTGTTGAGAATGTGAAGAAAATTGATGGTGTGTCTGCAGCCAAGTCCACCATGTTGATCCCTCTGCTGGCTGAAATTAAGGACTTCAGCCAAGTAAATGGTTTGCAGGTATGACATACTTGAAGTATCTGATACTTTGCAGGAGCCTAAAGGATGTGATTTGCTCTGCAGCTCTTGGACTCCATCAAGTCATCTTTCTGCTTCTCAAAAAAACCCCCAAACCACTATGATGTAGGAATGGGAACCAGAGGCATTCATGGTTTTTCAGTTGTTTTCAAGAAATCTGTGTTGAGAAGAAATTTAGCTCAAATAGGGGAGTATCCCCTGCTAAGCAACAGACTGAATGCCACAGTTTGTTCTGATGAAACACTTTGACAGGGAATGAGCTATACCTAAGATGACCTGGACATTGTTTTCTTGGTTTCATTGTTTTCTGGTTTTCTTTTCCATGTCCCTTGGACAGCCCCAGGCTTGTTTTAAGATGGGGATATGTGGATGTCCATCTGGATTCCCTCTTTGCTCTGTAGAACATGGAGCTGGGGTCAAAGCCAAACTCCAGAGATGTGAATGATTCTGTTTATGATACTTATTCAGATAATTTCAAATAGTGTGAGGGTGTCTCGTTGGTTGTCACTGGATATAATTCTTATAATTCTGCTTTATCTCACTTAGACTGATACATTCACTGCATCTGCACCTAAAGATCAGAAAGAGGCATCTCCCTGGAAGTCTGCTAGAGCCCTTCCTCCCTCAGAGCAAGTCACATACATCCTGTTTCAAGAGAAAAACCTCTCCGTGGTGAGCTCTTCCCTGGGGATGCCTTTTACTGTGCAAGCCAACAGCTTTGCTTTGCCCATCCCAAGGGTAAACCTTGTCAGATGGTCCCTCATTTAAGTGTTCCTAAGGACAAATTAACAACAAATACTTGTGCAACTATTAATGGGCAACTTGATGCTCTGTATCCACTAATGCAGTGTGTGTATTCCCTTGGGAGAAATGAGTATGAGTTTAAAACCTGTTTTTTTGAGGACAAGACACCAGCTGGAAATCTCTCCTCAAGAAGTACAAGTTTGGGTTGATCAAGTTGGAGGTGTTTTTCTTAAAGGCCAATACTTAAAGAGAATCATAGAATCATAGAATGGATTGGGTTGGAAAAGCCCTCCCAGATCATCAAGTCCAACCCTTGGGCCAACTCCAGTCCCTTTACCAGATCATGGCACTCAGTGCCACGGCCAAGCTCAGGTTAAAAACCTCCAGGGATGGGGAATCCACCCCCTCTCTGGGCAGCCCATTCCAATGCATGATTACTCCCTCTGGAAAGAATTTTGTTCTGATAACCAGCTTAAATTTCATCCAACATGTGAAAATGAGGGGGATTTGTTTTGGTGCTGTTCCCCATGTTCTGCATGGATGTTGGGTGCTGTGTGGGCCCCTGGAAGGTCAGAGGCACCACAGCTGCTTCTCTCAAGTGTGAGGGGAGATGCTGTGCTTAAGCTGTGAAATAGTTTCAAGACAAAAACTTTCCTTGCAAGCTGGAAAAGAAATGAGTTAACTGTTATGAGCAATGCAGTGTTTTGGGGAGCTTTGTGGCACTGATGGTTTTTAGGGAACAGGTTTCCAGTTTTCAGTTGCACTTCAGACGCTTCCACTGTGTCAATGCCTTCTGCCTTTGTTTCCCCAGAGGGCTATAAGTGAGTCCAGGTCTCTGCCCCTTGCTGTGGTTGGCACTCAGCTGCTGCAGGCCATGAAAGCTGGGCTCCCTCTCAGCCTGGAGAGAGCAGGATTGACTCCTGAAGTTCAGCAGATCGTTACTGATGTTATCCGTAATCCTCCCGTTGACTCAGGTAAGTCATGTGGGAAAGCCTGAGGCATCCCTCTTAAATCTGCATTTATTGAAATGTTTGGAGGGGGTGGGGGGGAATCAGCCTGGCAAAGTATTCCTGTAAGTACCAGCATCCTCAGAAACCACACTGGGAATTTATGCCATGATCTTACGAGTCAAACCCATACAGTGTTTTATTTTCTTACCTTTTCCATGCCTTAATCCGTCCTGTGCTTTAATGAGAGATGACCAATGTGTTATACAGCAGAGCTGAATAAGGGCCAAGAAGCTTAAAAACCAATCCATTTTGTATTTATTTTTTTCTAAGACACTACCAAAATACATGTAATTAGGAAACTTGTCCCTGCAAATATTGAGCTGTATCTCATCAAGATGGTGATTGCACTGTTGGAGAAAGAGGATAGAACTAAGTCTCAGGATGGCTTAGGCATCAAAAGGAGACTGGTGTGGCCACAAGTGCAACAGGAGAAAACAGGAGCTGATCAAGCAAGCAGGGAAGGTGCCTTGTGGAATACAACACAGGTTGGTAAAAGAAGTTATAAAACTGTTCTTGTGTGAAATGTGTTTCCCTTATAGGAGCAGACAAACTGCCTTGTTGGGTTGTTGCTGTTTCCAGCAGTGCTTAGTATCTCATTTTCCCAATCCATCTCTCCCTCAGTTTTTAGTAGAACTGCCTCCTTCTCCTCCCAGGAATGCTCAGAGCAGAAACAGAGGGTTCTTTTTGGAAAAGTATTGACCTAGGAAGAGGTCAGACCTGTGCAGCTTAGCTGTGATTGGTCACACACATTCCAGGTTATCCCCAGTATGAAAGTTTGGATAAGGTGGATCCCTCATAGCCACCAAATCCAGGCTGTGCCCTTGCCTTGGTTCTGTCCAGTAGTACCTGCTCACCAGCCTGATGTGGGAAAAGAGATTCTCCTGCTATGCAGAAAGCAGGAAAGTTGGGAGGATAGGGAAGCCAAAGGCAATGCCAGCCAGGAATGTCTCACTCTTTAGATTCCTCTGTTGCTTAAAACTACTGGGTGTAGCCCTGGGGAGGGTCTTGCCATCAGCCTGACTCTCTGGGGACAAATTTTGGGAAATAAGGAACTTTTTGTTGCTGTTTGAGAAAGTCCAGGATAGTCTGAGCTCTCCACTGGCCTCTGTGTCCCCCAAGTCCCAGTTCAGCACCTTGTACCAAGGGCATCCCCTGCCCTGAGTGGCTCCTGGTGGGAATGGTAGGAAAAAATAGCCAACTGTGAATCTTATTGCTGGCTGTGCTGGGATCTCTGTTCCTTACAGGTTTTTGGACTGGCTGGCTCAAACAATTTTTCAAGCCTTGCCATTTTGCCAAATTGTTTTTCTTGCATCCCTGAGTGCTGTTTTGTTCCTACAGTGTCTGTGTCTGACAGACAACTCTTGCCTGCACTTGATCTCTTGGCTGTCCAATTGCCTGAGCTCTAATCACCTTTTTCCTGTTATCTCCTGGAGCTGATAACAGGCATGACATGCTACTGGTAATCAAATTAATAGTATAAAAATGAGTAGAGTGCAAATCCCAAAGCTAAATCCAAACAGTCTTTATTTACTTCTCCTTCAGAAGATACTCTGATTCTAATAATTCCCTGCAGCAAGCAGCTTTTAAATCTGTTAATGGAGGTTCTTGGATTTGAGCAGCCTGACATTGCTGCTTTTGCTGGATAATTGGATCAGTCCAGCATCCAAGGAAGGAGCAGAGAAAACCATCTGCATGTGGTGCCTTTGGCTTCAGTAAATAGATGTGCTTACTCTAATAAAGAATGTGATAGACTTGGTGGGCATTTTTGACAACACAGCAATGTAGAACTGGTGCAAAGATCTCAGCGTGGCTGCCCCAACCTCTGCACAGCAGGGTTGTGTAAGAAACATGTTAATGCTGCTTTAAAATGACACTTTTCCTGTAAAAACACATTTGAAAACACAACCCAGAAGCAAATACTTCAAGTTCTCAGAGCCTCAGGGATGGAGGATACATTTTGTCCACTGAAAAAAGCGAGGCCCAAGTACAAGTTCCAGTTCTGGGTGTTTGAAGTAGATGAACTTCACTTGCTCCAATTTTGTTGTGGTGAAATGGATAAGGAAGATAAGAAAGAGTCAGTGAGTTAATGAAACAGAGGGGTTGGAACTCTGGTTATGTTGATTTCCAAAAAGCAACTCCTCCAAGTGCTGTGCCACCAGTAACCCCAGTGCTTGCTCTGTGTGCCCCGGGCAGGGTGCAGGGAGCAGAGGGGCACCAGAGCCCACCTGGAAGGAGCCTGCCCGCCAGCCTGAGGAGGAGAAGGAACTGTTTGCTGCCTCTCAGCCCAAGGTGAGCCTGCCTGGAGCACAGCCCACACCTGGAGCTGTGGGTCTCCAACAGCAACCAAATTCCCACCTTCTGTCTGTTTTTTGACTGCATGAAACCTCAGCCTGGTTTTCCAGCCCCTTCTCCCATGGCTGCTGAGCTGCCATGTTGCTTTTCTTGCCCTGCCTCTGCCTGAATATCCCACTTGGACATCACCAGCCTACTCCAGGGAACATTTTTTCCCCAGTACATCTCCTTCACCATCTGAAAGCAGATGCTTCCAACATGGGCAGAGGACATTTGGTCCCTTTTTTCTCTTTCAGGTGCAGAGTTGTGCTGATCACATTTAGGGTTTTTACACTGGTGTCTATAGAAACACAAGCTCTGTGGGCAGAGAGGAGTGGTTTTATTGAAAATGGAGCTCATGGCTCTGCCCAGCACCACTTTACTATTTAGACTCTTAGAATCCAGTTTGAAGCTGGATCTTGCTGTAAGTGCAAATATCTGTCCCTGTTTTTAGAGCTGGATTTTTCGTCCTTCACTTCCTTGAATGAGGGGTTGGATTTAAATGAGACATAACCCTTCCAGGAACCACTTAGAATGCCTCCCCAGGAGCCTGAACTTTAGGAGAAGAGGCCTATAAAAGAGCCAACCTCTAAATGTGTGTTTCCTTCTCTGTTTATTCATTTCCTTCCAGACCTCTCATCCCCCTGCTAAGAGGAAGGTGCCAGAATGGTTTGGAACCTCAGCAGCAACAGTTTTACCTGCAACCCACACCAAGAAATGCAAAAGCGAAAGCAGAAAGGGGCTTTTCAGCTGAGTGGGAAAATACGTTTGTCTCCCTCCCTCCACCCAAGGGCGTTATCTGGACCGACTGCTGCTTTCTGGGGGCTTTGAATACCCCTGTTCCCTCCCTTCCCTCAAGCAGTACTTTTATCCTTTTTTCACTATGTGAAATGCGATATTAATTAAAAAGAATTACATATAAAGAACCNACTTCCGGGTTGGCGCGGGGGCTGCCGGGAGCGGCATGGCCCGCTAGGCGGCGGCGGCGGCGGGTGAGCTCCGTGAGGGGAGCGCGGCGGGAGCGGGACGGGGGCACCGACCGGGAGGGGGGCGGGCACCGGGGCGGCGTCCACGGCCTTCCACCCGCGGGGATGCGGGCCTCGGCCCCGCCCCCCCGCCCC